>JALLOT010000520.1:0-19590 GCA_036939595.1 Thalassiosira livingstoniorum
TAATTTCAAAATTGATTTGATGGAAATTCAAGTTTAGAAGCCAGCATGGAACATAAAAATACAGAAAATTAATTCAAAAATCATGAATCAATTTGACACCATTTCGACAACCTCTCGCCAACCACTCACCCGAAGAAGAGCCCCCATCGCCCTGATCATCCCCATCCGACTCCAGAGCCATCTTATCAATAAAGCTGTCAATCATCGGCGACCGTCCTCTCGCGTAACTCAATGTCCGGGGAAACAATTGGGGGATGGAAGCTGGCATTGGTCTTGATTGTCTGGAAGTATCGCAACGGCAACTTTGGCAGTGGTGGCAGTGGAGGCAGTTTTGGCGGTGGAGGCAGCTTTGGCAGTGGAGGCAGCAGCTGAACACCGTGGGATATTGTAGTATTGGGGGGTGTTGATGGGGCGTTACTGTTGGTTATTGCCTGTTATTGTCTGTTATTGCTAGTAGGCCCGTTTTGAGGTGTGTCGCGTGTGGAGTGTGATTGAAACGTGGCAATGACGATTGTTGTATTGATCAGTCTGTCAGTCTGAAATTTCGAGGCTTCCACTTGAGTATTGAGTAATTCGTTGACGTCTGGTCAATGAGCAAGCCGGAATATTCCACCATCCACGATAGTCATGTGAGAGTGTCGAGATCAATGAACGACGCTGGTGGTTGGTTGCCAAGGCATTGGTCGCAGGATGAATCTTGCCAGAGTCGACACTCCGTTCGTTGCAAATTGTTCCGAGACGCCGAAATGCGGAATGCAGCCCACGATCCGAGTTGATTGAATAGCAGGACAGATGAAAAATTTTCAATCCAGTGGTTGGACGAAATTCAATGGTGGTGGGGCAAAGTACAATATGTGAAACGCTTGCAATGATAACGACGGAGTCCACGAACTGCAGTATGTGTTTAATTCTTGAGTTGGTGCTATGGTGCTAGGATATGGGTTTGCCCCTGAAAATGCTCCTGAATGAATGATTGTAGATTTTGACTTTGGTGCAACGCCTGGCTGCTGATGGATGTGGAAGTGGTCTTGGACTTGAGATTCGAATTTCCGCCATTGACCATTGAGTTCCCAAGAATGCTTTTGACGAATTCAATCAGTGGCACAAACACAAAACATCTGCAAAATGCCACCACGGCCAGTAAGGCCACGCGCGCACAAGAAGTCACAACCTGTCACAACTAACAACTATGGCCGGGCGGTATCATGTGCGTTTGTTTTGTTTTTCCAGGTTTTTCTATCTGCGTTAGGAGCTGTTACATACTCCTACTTACGTACTCCTATGTACATAAGTAAGTACTATGTTGTACTGCATGCTACTTATGATGTAGGTACGAGTATGTAAGTACTTACATTACATAGGAGTATTTTTTTTCACTTACCTATTCCCACTCCCACTCCATCCGAAAGAAAAACGGGCGAGCGCTGAACTCAAAAATTATGATTAATAAAGGTAAATATATCTCTTGGAAATACTAAGCAAAAGAAATCTGTTTGTGAAAGAGCTCGTTTAAACTTTATTGCTCATATTGCCACCTGTGAAGACCGTTGCCACTTTTACAGCCTGATTTACAGACTCTTTCTCTTTTTGACTGCTTTTTGACACAGATTTGACAACAAGTATGAGAATTTAGAAATCTGCAAATCTGTCAACAACAAATCGTGCTCAGAAGTGATCGTTCATACTTCGGAATCAGTATGAAACACTTGAAAATCATGTTACTGCCGAATTTGTCGGGATAATGTCGGTTGCAAAAGAACAGGAGTTGGATCGGCTTAAATATTTTAATCCCCTTCATGTTTCACATCGGTTTCAACTTTCAAGACTCTGAAATAAAAAATACTTCCCTTGTTTTCGCCAATTTTGAAGAAAAATACCCGACCTTGCCAGAATAGGCCAGAATAATATCATACATAGTATTAATTCTAGATTATTCATGAAGTGAAAATAACGAAAAATGATGGAGATCATTCCTCATGACATTATTTCTTTGGAGTATTCCATGGTGATGATAACAGATAATTTTTGATCTTATGGAAATCCCATAAGAAGGTGATTTCAATGTTTCTGATCTGTCTGATCAAAAATTAAGGTTTGGTGATAACAGTGATTTGATGCTGCAAACAAGAAGATAAGGGGCAGAAAAGGTAGAAGCTTTAAAAATTGAAATCAAAAGCACAAGAAATATTGCATAATTTTTAGAAAGAAAATTTCATCATTTTTATATTTTGCTTCGAATTCAGTTTAGGTTGATAAATAGATTTCTTGGTTTAGCTTTACTTTTGTAGAAACAATACCAAACTTTCGTGCTTTGTATTCTTTTGATTTTTGTCAAATTAAAATTTTCTGTTCTTAATTTTCTTTACCTTTTTCACTGTGTCTAAGGTTTTATGTTTCTACTTTAATTTCCCTCTACCTTGATGAAAAATTAGTAGTTGAAAATTGGTATGACCAACGCTAAAGACAATGGGCAATAGCTCAATATTCAGTGAGAAGCAACAGAGTGCTTGCAATAGTAGCCCAATAGTTACATTGCAATATTATCTATTTTTGTCCAGTTTCCAGGATTAAATTAAAATGTTTGTGAGGGGCTGTAGGTTGAAATTGATAGATGTGGTGGTTCATTTGACTCAAACTTTTTTCAATGTCATGAACATAAATACACCCCATTGTCATGTAATAATAATCATCAAATATGGTACCATCATAAAAGTACTTAGATTCCAAGTACCATTTAGAAGCCTAGAAAATGAATAGATCTCCATTTGCACAAGAACACACACATGTTTGAAGTCAGGCATAGAACTTTGGAGTTTTTTACCCACAAAAAAATAAATAGATCTTTTGATCTAATTCCTATGAAATTTTATTGTATATATTATTATGTCTTACTCTTCTCATTCTGGCTATTTTACTATTCATTGATTTTCTCTCTTCAGGCAATCTTTCATGTATTTTTTTAGAGACCTGTTTTTTGTGTAGACTCTCTGTAGCTTTTTGCCATATCTTCATCATGTATATTTGAATTCTTAATACTGGAAAATAGTGTTTTTATTTTTTGGCAATAGTTACATGCAGTATTGAATAAAACCTGATTTGTAACAGATATCTCAGTTCACACATCATCAATGAGTTACTACCACTTTTCCTGGGTCCTGAAAGGGCTATTGCCTAGATATTGCCTGTCAAAGATCTTGTTTATTTTAGATATCTAAGCAGTTTTATACTTCTATTAATACTTTTATTATTAATTAAAATTAATACTATGAAATGTTTTTTGGATCTGAAGTGACATTTTATTTTGGGATGTAATTTGTCATACTATTCTGTTACATTTGTGAATAATTACTTTATTTTTGCATTCCATATTCATCCAAATTTATATTAGTCTACTTTTGCTTTAATATTTCCTGAGATTCAATCCAATTTCCACCACTCTGCATCTACTTTTACCTTGACTGGATAAAAAATAATGGCTTTTGATTTACTGTCAGGCTAGCTAGTACCAAACATACCATATCTTTGGTTTTACTTCATTTGCAATTTTTCAGAAAAAGAGTTAATTGAAATTCTTCTTTTATAATAATATATTTATCTTCAGAAAATATCATTCACTGTAGTTATGTCATTCCAAAAATAATGGTTAGATATGACAACATAGAATGCATGTATGTGCAGTTGCACATGTGATAGTTCAAAATATGTAAATGTACAATAAGTAAACATTTTTGAAAGAAGACAACACTATTTGTAAAGCTTGCAATTTTAGCTATTTGTGAATGCATCCTTCAAATAACTTTTGACAACAGGATGGGATGTCAATTTCTCATGTTTCGGAATGACAGGGAACAAAATTGTGTTACAACTTACAGTCATTGAGCAGAAAAAGGAGATTCCAGGAGCAGCTTAATGTTTACAAAAAAGAATAACTTTACAGATAAAAATGTCAGTGCTATACTACTTGCAGACATGATATACTTGGTGTTGGTAACAAATTATCTTTCCTGGGTATTTTGGCATTATTTACAATGAAATTGTTTTTAGCACTGTCAAGATGTCAATGAAACAGAATAATATAAACCTTACAAAGCATGCATGATTCTATTATTTTTCAGCAAGTAAAGAGATTTCAGAAGATGCTAATATTTATACAGAAAATGTTTGTTCCTAACTGGTGTCAGCGCAAACAAATTGTCCTTCTCAGATTGAGAGTGTAGACTACACATGATTATTTTCTGAAAAATGTTTCTCAAGAAACCAAAAACACAGAGTACAAATTAACATTTGTTCAAGAGTATGTTAGATGATAATGGATTTTGAGTACAACACAATGGTGTTAGTAAATGATCAACAATGTTGATATTTGTTGAGCATAAGCATGTGTAAAGAGTTTCAAGAACTTTTGTAGCATAGGTAGCGAGAATGGCAAAACTTTAGAATGTTTTGAACTTCATCCAAAAAATATTTTATTTTTAAAACGAAACTCTAATAATCAACAGCTTAAATTCACATGATACCATACCAATGCTACTCTTACTTTCATATCATCAAATAAAGTGTGCTTGTCTTGTTTTTTCTCAAGCTACACCATACCACACTGTTATGGGAGCTTTGCAGACAATAGAAGCATAAATTTATATAAATCCTACTATCATTACCATCTTTGGATGTGATCAATCATGGATCATCACTGCAAGTTCTCAAATAATGATATTGTGTATGAAATAGAATTCCATATCCATGTGGAGAATTCACTGATAAAAAGGCCTAAAAGTACCATTAGTGAGATCCATTAAATTTCACATAGAGATTTAAATTGTAATTAGTATATTAATTTTTAATTTTTCTTTGAAAGCAGTCAAAACACTAAAAGCAGGTTCAAACTTTGATTCATATCTCCTATCGCAAGTGGGGTGGTAAGTTGGGAACATGTTTTAAGTCTCTCTGGTGGGACTATAATTTTAACAATCCCACTCGTTGGACAATAAAACTCCTCATGGATACCATATTGATCAAATCAACATGAATAAATGTGGAACCAAATATACTAGTCACATCTAACTAGTTCCAAAAAATGGTACTGAAAAGTCTCAAGTATATCAGTAGCAGTACAAGTAATATTGGTAGTTCCAAAATAAACTACTCCATTATAGAGTAGAGTATTGTGCAGATGTGATTAATGTGAGTTCCTCTACAAAATAAAGATAAAGATCATAGATATTGCAAAACATTTGATTATAAACTTAGTAAGACAAGACTAGCTACATAAAAGACATGTATCACAATTTGTAAAGAATGACATCATATAAATGGTTATCAATATGTCAATCTTTGAATGAAAAACATACAAATTATTATTATTGGTCTATGTCTCATTTTGCTACTGGAATTTGAAATCTATTAAACTAAATGATAAAAACATGTATATTTAAACCTACATATAAGTACTGAATTTTGTCAAATCTCAAAACTGATGTCATTTTTATTGTGGTGAATGCAATTTGTGCTTGCTTGTTTTGTAGAGGCAGAAATCAGTTTCAAAGTTGCTTTCAACATATTTTTCCACAATCCAGTGACAATCAAAATTATCCTCTACAAAACAAATAACAATATTGACTTCATAAGTCAATGCTGACTTTTTGGTCTTAGAGCAAAGTCAATACTTAACAAAAAGACACATACCAAAGGGCAATCACAAGAATCACCATATCATAAGCATAGGGGAGCTCACTGACAGTTTGAGATACTATGCATTGAACAATTTCAATTTTTGACAGCAATTATTGGATTGGGGTAGGATAACCATGGATTAATTATTTTGTTCATTTTAGGTAGGATACCTTATAGTATTTTTCCATAGTAACAATAATAGTACCATATCAGTAGCATCTGACACTCCTACTCTGATACAGTACTATACAAAAATTTTACTAGGAGTAATATCAAGATTGAAATAATATCAACATCAAATCATAAGTAGCACCAAACAGTTTGCAGATATATGTTAACATTAACCTTATCTCAACAGATATTTTTTTCTTAAAACCACCCTCACAGAAGTGTGGTGAGATGGAGCTAATCTCAAGTATTAATGAGATTGAAGTAATATCAATACTTTTCATTGTACAGACTTACCTATGTAATACTATGTAAAAGGTACCACTACCACAAACAACCCATAATATGAATATAAATGTACTAAATTACCCATTGTACTGACTTATTGTACTGTATTTAGGTAAAAATCACTGCAAACTTACTTCAAACCTGATACTTGCTTTTTAACATAATAAAAAAATCTGATATGAGTTGGACTATCTATGGGGGCCAGATGGGGTCTGATAATAATATTCTATTGTGATATTTCCAGACCCCCATCTAGATCCATTTGCTTAAAAACAACCAACAATGACCAAAGGGGTTCTAATGATATGGGGCCTGAAAAACAGTTCCTCTTTCTTGTGTGTGATGAAAAGAAAATACTTTAATACAGCTAATAGTTGGAGACTTTTTCCTTTTCTTTCTCAATTTTTATTAAGATCAAACATTTCTTGCTCCTTAAAGATTTCAGTGTGAACTTTTCTGACCAAAATAACAGTTCAATTATATGAGTGTAAGCAATATGTTAATTTATTTCATAAGAGAAATATATTGAAAAATTGTTAACTTTTTGTCAAAAAATTTACTCCAAACTTTGGTAAAAAGGAGAAACAAATTCAGTACTGGAAATAATTATAACTAGTTCTAATACCAAACCTGGATAGTGATCTAGCTTCTGATGAAAAGAATAGGCTTCTCAATAAAATAATTTTATGTTTGAATAACATTTGAACATTATTTTGTTGTTATTGTCCATACAAGTTACCTCTCAAAGAAGTAATCAACAGTATTTTTTGATGTGATTGTATTTGGC
This sequence comes from Thalassiosira livingstoniorum, assembly GCA_036939595.1. Taxonomy (NCBI): domain Eukaryota; phylum Bacillariophyta; class Thalassiosirophyceae; order Thalassiosirales; family Thalassiosiraceae; genus Thalassiosira; species Thalassiosira livingstoniorum. Next base: position 6,914 of record JALLOT010000520.1, read on the forward strand.
ACTTGACAAGAATATTGTATATTACAGGCCCATGACTGACAGCAGTAAAACTTTTTTTTCAATTGCAATTGCATGATCCTGCACTCAGTAAAACACAATACACTAAAAAATTAACCTCTAATAAAAACAACAATTTATTTTAGTGGTGAAATTATTGTTGTGAGCTCCACAAGAATCCAATACTAAGTGTCTGGCATCGTATTATTTTTTACCTAAAAACTGCATTAATTGGAATGACATTGTGATATGGTTACTATTGCACATTGTGATGTTAGTGTCTGTTTCAAACAACAATGTAAACCCTACAAAAGATCCTAAAATAATAAGCAAAGGGACCCAAAAATATCTTGACAAAAGACATACATAATTATTAGCACAACAACTTACAAATGAGCCTAGAAGTGCTACAACACAGCAATCCGGCTAGTACAAAAAACTACAATAAGGTCAGTTTTTGTATTGCAATCAGGAATAAGCTTATGTGTATGTGATAAAGGTACCATGTGAAAACTAAAAATACAACAACTACAAATTTTGATTCATTTGTCCAAAATATTATACAAAATGCAAATATTATCAGAAATTTTCACTTACCCCTAGATAAATGTCATTTATCTAGTAAATGGTGCATTATGCATAATGAACATGATACTGATTCCAAAAGTGTAATAGCAGTAGAACAGATCCATCCTTATGCAGCCTCTAAAGCTATGATTAATTGTCCCAACAATTTTTGATCAGACATCATGTCAAAATATGCATATGGAAATTAAAAAATTTACCTTTATTTTTTAAATTTTTTAAATTTTTAAAACTTAAAATTATTTTAGTACTAAAACTATGCAAAATAATAGATAAGGCTTTGAAACAAACATGATTTTGAGTTCTAGAGTCTGGCTGACTTGGCCTTAATGTACCTGCCGGATTGCCGTGACAAATAAGCCAAAAAATAGAACCTACAACAAATAACTTCAAACAAACCTGCTAAACAATTAACAAACAAGATAACATATAAAATGGTTAACAAAATATGCAAAAGAGTCTTTAAAATTTTCAAAAAAGTCAACATAAGAATCAAGAAAATAATTCACAAAACAAACTACAAAATAGTGAAAAAAAGAGTCTGCAATAAAAGTAAAATAAGAGAATAAAATGACATACAATGGAACCCATCATATTCTAAATAAGACACAAATAATGAAAAGAAGACAAAAAACTAAAAAATGAATATAAAAGAAGTGTATGAGAGAACACAATAGAACACACAAACAGTGTCCACAAATCTTACAAAAGAACATATAAGCTACACAAAAGAACCTAAAAATTACCAACATGGTGGTGCACAAAAGACTTTACAAAGAAAGAAACAAAATTCAAAATATGCAAAGGTGATAGCTTTGGATAAATTATATTTTTTGAAACATAGACCCACCAAAAACATTATCCAATGAAAAAATTTCAACCTTGAATTCATTGATGAGACACCTGTAGAAAGAGTTACATAACTCAAATAGAAGGAGGAAATGGGAAATGATAACCTATCTGTATATTTTATGTTTATTTGATATTAATCTACATGTGTCTATGATTTTCAAGAAGATTGAAGAGGTAAAAATTGCATGAAGAATAGTGCAAAAATTTTTAGATTTAGATTTTTGTGGTCTATTTTTCAAATAGCAATGATTAAATCAAATATAAGTGGGACTTTGAACTTTTAATCTTTAATGGAATTTGCAACTTATAAAAAAGACATGTTTTGATTGTTTATTTTGATTACATAATTCCTTTATTCATTTCAAACTCAACAATTTGAATTGATGCTATTTGACTTTCTTGTACTCTTGTCTCTTGTTTGGGATATTCTGTCAGGCTATTGAAAATAAACTCCAGGTCCAGTTCCATTTGTAATCTTATCTTACTGCAGACTTACAATTATCAGAAATCAGTAGAAATTTTGATATGTCTGTAGAATAATTTTATTTCATTATTTTATTGCCAAAAAAAAAACACTGTAGGGACTCTGAGGTATGTGTTGATACTTATTTTTTAAATCGTTAAACACACAGTGTGTGAAGTGCTCGAAATTCTCACAGCAATTGGCCCAAACCAAATCATAGCAACAAAGTTCATCATTGAGCAGAATCATACTTATACTTTTCTTGAAATTATTCTGTGACCCACCAAATGCCAAAGTAAAATACTAGGCCAAATTATCCTGATAATCCCAATAACAATAAACTACTGAGATACTCCAATAAACCACACCTGAAAGGTAGTCCTTTTGGGACATTTTTTGTCTCTTACAATGCTTGTTTTCTAAAAACGAGCTTAAAATATAGAAATAAGGAGCACTTTAAGTAACACACACAAAAAAGCACATAAATGAGTATGTACAAAGGCTCACTCCTTTGAATTCAATGCCATGGGCCAAAAAAGGTCATTTATCTTATTTCTGGTCCCCTGGTGTGAAATTCAAAGGCATGTGGCTTCTTTTAATGGTATGTATGGCTACTCCTATTTTGAACCAATGATGAGACATGGTGATTCAATTACCAACTTGATATTGAGTATAGCCTGCTTGTTTTTTATTTCTGCCTTAGCTAAAGGAATATAGCTTTTTTGAAGATGATGATAAAGTTATCATCTGTCTGTTGAAACTGATCAACTTAGGATCTCCCAAGCTCCAAGCAATCCCACAATCAAACTGTCAAGCAACCAAAGATCAAATGTGAAATTATTTTTCAATATGTTTGGATCAATAACCAAATGGACTATGGAACATTCAATATTGTGTGTATTGTGTGGACACATGACCTTTGCCTAGAAAATTTGACTGATTATTTGACTGATCATTTGTGTGTTTCATACATCATCAAGGTGTGGCCCTATACCTACTTTGCAATTTCCTTGGTACTTACTAAGGTAATGGTGCTGTATGATCTACAGGAGTGTATTATATATATGAACAACAAATTTCCTATTTATAGGTGTGGTGCTCATTAATCTTTTCCCCACAGAACACATAAATAGTGACAGCAATGTTGGTCCATTTACATCCAATGTCATACTTCTGTTGTAGAAGTTTCCTTGCATTTACAACCCAAATGGCATCTCTATGTATCTAAAGAAAGACTAAAGTTATGCTCTACTTAGTTTTCTAATGTAATTTTCTAAGTACAATTCACAAATTTGTCACATGGAACACATGTGCTTCAGCTTCAGAAGGAAACTTCATTTCATCTTTTTGGCTGGACATGGGCAGACTTGTGCTGAATTGTAGCTTTGTGCATTATCTCTAGCTTCTCATAAAATACTTTGGGATCTTTGATTTTTGTCAGGTTCAATGAAATTTCATAAATGTGAAATTGTTGTTAGCTGTTACTGCAATTAAACAATGAAAGGACAGTCCCCAGGGTCGTGTGTGAACATGAGCCTTGTCATTCCTTATGATGTACTCAGGCATACCAACAATGGCTGAAAACTAGGTACTTTGAACTCATTTAATTCTAAAAAAATGATAAAACAGCTCTTCTTCCAGTACGAGTGTGAGCAACACTCCAATTTTATAGGTTGTTCCTTTGATCTTCCAAAGAAAATCATATTATGATGATTCCTGCTTTTGAAAACATTACTGTATAAAAGTGGTTGTGTATGTACATATATCAATCAAAATTAGATATGTTTTTTTAAACATGGACATGGTTCACAATGAGCATTATTCAATATCTTTTCCAGAAAGTGTTCCAAAATAAGCAATACTGGCTTTTGATGACAAGAATGTAACTATTCTCTACTGTGTTAAGTATTAGGTTCTCATTCCAAGATGAGTTTCATGGGGTGGAACTTGCTTATTGGTACTTAAAAAATAGTAGATCTTGCTACATCTAGATAAGAAGAAAAATATTAACCAAAATGAGTAGATACTTTTGCAGCTATTACATGCAGCATTTTATAGTCTTTGTATAGAAAATATACAAAGACACAAACCACAAGGACAACAAAAGTATACTGAGATCTTAAAACCATTAAAATGTCACTTTTTACAAGTCATGAAGTAAAATATAACTATTTACTATGAGTGATGATAATGAAGTCACATTTACTAAATATCAACAAAAATGGTTATCTCATTCAAAAGGTGTATCAAAGGAGAAAAATTTGCACTTAATTAAGTTGTGATTAATAACAAAGTCAGTATCCTGTAACCCGAAATGAAGATTTCTCAAAAAGATGTCCAAAAGCTAATGATCATGAAAAATTGATGTACAGTTGAAAACATATTTTATAACTTTGTTGTTTCAAGCATCATTTATTTTTCTTGTAATATCCAATATACTTTCAGCAGCAATTCAAAACATTACGTATTTGATAATATATTTTAAACTAAATTAACATGTAGTTGTGTGGGTTAAATTAATTATAGGTAACCAACAGAAAGCAATCAGTCATCAAAAACTAATTGCAATTCAATTGATCTTTTGTCTAAAGAAACTATATTAAACTTTCATTTTTATATGCAAGGTTTGGAAAATGTGGTACAAGTACAATACATGTAGCAAACATGTGACAACGTACCAAGAATACTGTTTCTTAAATAAAGAGATTTTGGCAGATAATATCAAAATTAAGTAACAAGAAAATTGTAATAAAAAATCTAGGCAGAAAATATTTTTCAACTTTATTTACAGTATTCCCAATAGAATAAATATAGAATAAATATCTAATGTGCAAAATAACTAACAATCACATTAGGGTATCATCTTCAGTTGCAAACAAAAAATGCCAAACAACAATATTGCTACTCAAGAAATGTCATCGGAAAAATAAATGATTTGTAGAATTTGAAGATAAATAAAGCTCTGATACTAACAATTTTTGAAATGTTGAATTAGAATTTGGCTTTAGAATTAATATCCTTGTCAGCCCTAAAAACAGGGCAACAATGTTGTCTTGATAATTTGTGTTGTTAATGGTTCTTTCATTTTCATTGATGAAACACAGGTACTGATAATAGAAGAGGGATACATCATTGTTGAATAGAGGTCAAAGTCCAAAATCATTTTTCATCATTGTTCAATTTCCTTTACTTTGTATTTTCACATTTATGAAATAGGCTGTCAATGACTACACAATTTTCAACCACATCTGGAATACGAATGCCCTAGAAAATACTTGTGGTGGTAACTGTGCAACAAAAATGAAATACTTAAGACACAGAAGTACTAACTTCCTATGTGCAAATAGTACAACAAAAATAAATTCAGTTATTTTTTCCATTGTTTCATTGTCCAAAAATTAAAAAAAATGAAATAAACCATCAATCAATCACTCTGAAAAGAAAGAACTCTGAAGTAATATTTGAAAATTTAAGGAAATGCTTTCAGATTTACCAAACACTAAAAACTGTATACCTGCTTTTCTTTGCAAACATTTGCCTTTAACTATCTGGAGAGTAGCAATTACACAGTTACTGAATTTTCCATTGGGAAAGAACACAGAAAAATCTAATATCAACTTGGCTTTTCTCTGATTTGAAAGAACTTTTATTGGTCTTGATACCATTGGTGGTGTGTGTGCGGAGACAGAAAATGTTGTTATTTCCATTTCCACATACATTTCAATTCCTATTACACAATGATACTCATTCTTGGCATGCTTACTACAAGGATTCCATTATCTGTCTTTTGTCTACAATATCTAAAATAACTAAAGCATTGAACTTCATGTCAATTGTCAAGTAAGATCAATACATTGTTAAATCTAATTATCACTCATAAATCTGCATCCATCTATCATCAACAAATCAAAAGTAAGTACTTTATTTAGATACGTATTTTGTACTGTGTTTTTAGATACTTTTTGAATTGTATTTTGTGGTAATCACATTACAATATAAGTCAAATATACGATAATAATTCATTCACATGAGATTATCTGAACATAAAAGCAAGGAATAAATGGTACTCATATTTGTATATCTAACTTGACAAGACATCATTTTTTGAAAGTTTTATCTTCCACAGAGCATGGAAGGCAAAGAAAAACTCAATATTTGAGCCATGAAAGTGATATCCACTTTTTGTACTAAGTGATAAAATCCTAGTAGTGAATGGAGGCACTGCTATTGATCTTATTTGAACTGTTGAGTTGGAGAAATTTCTCAGTCACAAATTTTGAATTTGGCATGAGTGCAAGCTTGCGCCAAGTTTGAAATATTCATTTGGAATATTGACCTGAATTGCCATTGAGAGTAATGCTGTATTCTTCCTTTGTGTGAAGAAAATTAACAATATGGTGGCATTGGTCATTTTCCAGTGTTCTTTTGCACTAATTAGATGTCATGGGCTACAACACAAATGATGAAACTTCATGTTTGAAAATGTAACAAAAATAAAAATAAATAATTTTCTATGTCAATTGTATTTTTATTTTTCATGAATTGATTTCATTTTGACACAAATAGTCATCCTGGAGCTAGTGTAATCACAATATTCCAGTTGACAGAGAATAGTTCAATAGCCTGCCCATTACTATGTTTCTTGACAAAAGTAGTTCAAGAAACTGTAAGCTTGTTGAGTTTTTGAAGGCAAATCCTGTGTACTTACAAATTTAGACAATATTTCACAATGGAAAACAGTTTCAAGAATGCTAAAACTTTGTGTGCATCATGAAGCATAACACCAATTTAAATTATCTCTAACAACTTAGATGATGGTGCCCTGGAGCTCTATTAGATTTTCTTAGAAGAAGAGTTATAATCATCCACACAAGACCCAAATGGTAATGCTTACTGAATGTTTTTAAACTAATGCAATATTTAACATGGATATCATTGCTTTTTATTTTTTGTCTTCTAAGGTTTCAGATAATTCTCCAAACAATAAAGACACCAAGAAGAAGTGATTATACCTCTAATAAAAACACTTTGGGCTAGAGTTATGTAAGTATGGTGCTGATAATCTTATCCAACAAACAATACGGGTCTGCAATGCAATTTATATGGTAAATAATCCTTCCTAATGGATCATTAAATCATAATTTCTTTCCATTGAAACATTCCTACACAAAAACCAAACCAATCAACAATTATTTGGCACTTCTAAATAATAACTTCACCATCTTTATCCAAGTGCATTCATTCTGGGACTTGAGAGCATCATTATATGGCTGTTTAAGTTACTGAAAATACACAATTTTGAAATTATGCCATCATTTGGAAAGAAGGACTTTTGGCCTTAGACAATATGTAAGCAAGCCCTCATATCTTGGAGAACTATGATACTATTGTTATTTAAATACAACAGCACAATTGCCAGCTTATGAACCCAAAAGAGGGACACAAGAAAAAATTCCTCAGTCAAGAGTGACAATTTCCATCACCTCAGTTAACTTTGTTATTTTTGAGCTCAAGCTCCAATTCCCAAGTAGCCAATAATTTGTGGTAAAATACTGCAAAAATTTGAAGATAAATAAAATTGCAGTGGATACTTTGTTGTATTTGCATGTTACATCCTTTGACACACAATTTTTATTAATTCATTTTCCTCTTACCTGAGATACGACAATCATTATTTAATCAAACTGAAAATGATGCATTAACTAGTATGTTTTTTTTTGTTTCTGGAAATAGCTCATGAGGTATGGGATTTCACCAATATCTAATCATTTTTTCATTTAGGTCCATAGACAAAAAACATGTTTGTCTAAGGTCTAAGGTCATGTCAGTATTTTCAACAAAGTACAAAAGGGACACATTTTTCATACTTCATTGTATTTTGCTAAAAACTGTGGTAAATTTTTATTACTAAACCTTTTGCATTGTGTTTTGCATTGATTTTTTATAGCTTATATAAACATTTAATGGTAGTAATAACATCATTGTCAATATCATCATCTTTTATCATTGATAATATTTCAATAGCTTGTGACTTTCTGCATTTCCACTCTTGAAATTAAAGACATAAGCTGGAAGAAAAATGAAGTCACATTTTGATTTTCTTCTTCTATTCCCATCATGGAAGTGATTTACAAGAAAAACAACAACAACAAATAAAAAATAAAATGATCAATTTTAAAAGAATTTGTAACTGATCTAAAATCTCTGTTATCGTTTTTGAAATTTCATAGTACTTATTAGGAAAATTGCTCTTCCTAAAAAGTCAAAGCTTTAGTATGATGTTGATCCAAGCTAAGCTACCTAGATTGTATGCAACAATTATTAGAATATCAACTGGTACAATCTACAATTGTTGTCAAGATAAAACGTGCATGAATGTGAGGGTATCTACCAAAAACAGCAATCAGATGTTGATGTAAAATGCTCCTTTTAAAGAAAAATTATTACTAAGTAGGTACCATGTTGTTCATTCGCAAAACTTGGATCGTGCGTTACATGATTTACTTAACAAGCCGCTACAAAAATGCATAGCTAGAGATATAGCACCAAAACTGAGACTGAAACTAGTATTGCCAAGAGAAAACAAGGTAGCGACAAATGTCGTAGGTAGGGACATGACAATGCATACTCCACAGTCTGAGGAAAAGAATCGAAATAGTTCACTTTTTTGATTGTCAATGAATCAAACAAAGGAGTTCTGTTGATTTTTGTTCGAGTTCTTTATGAAAGCGGACGCCATGATCCTTCGCATTACGGAGAGCTTCAGTCAAATGAGCTCCTTGCGTCTGAAGCAACGAATCCTTGGCTTCACATGAGATATCACAACAACTCTTCAAAATGTCACACGAGAGAGCTGCTGCGCCCGAGTCACTTGAAGCACGTTCAATGTTATCTACCATCGCAGTCACCAAAGAAGGGTTGATGTGCTTTACATATGCTTCCGATTTTTTTGAGCAGCGTGTAGATCGAAGGGCATTGGACATTACTTCCAGGGACTGAACTCTCCGCCTACGATGAGCATGTCCTTCGTGTTTGGACATAATGTACGATGATAAAACCTCTCTGAGCTTGATATACTCATCAGAGCAAAGAAGCTCGCAAGAAATGCCAACAGCACTATTCCCCATTCGATTGAGGTCAGTAAGAGTGGTCAATGACGTGAGGGCAAAATCACGGCTTTCAATGGCAACACTGCTCTCGGTTTCCGGACAAAGTATTTTTGCAATGACTCGCAACGAAGTTGAGGGCTGGTCGAGAGAGTCACTGCTGTTGCGGACCTCGACTTGATCAACAAATGCCTCAGCCGCCGTCGACTCGTCATTTTCTCCTTTCGCTGCCTTCAAAATAGCGAGAACATCCATCTGATGACCGTAATCGAACCCTTCCCATCGTTGGACTTCGACAACAATGCCCGATTCAGATTTCACGAAGGCCTTGTAAAGCCGAATATCGAAGTTGACATTATTCGAGAAACAGCTGGCTTTTGCGCATCCTGGAGAAAAAGTAGCCGAAATAGAACGTATGCGAAGACTTTCTTGGATGCGCTGAGCAACAATCGACGAGTCCACCTGAGGTACAAAGATGGAATTCTTGTCTAGGGGATAAAAGCTGGGAAGAGCAGGCACATTCATATCGTTTACATTCCAGCCTTTAGAATTGTTAATGCTTTCTTTCTTGGCGGCAATGCTTTCATAGTATTCGTGATTCGACGCCTCGTCTGCAAAGAAGTCGAAGATCCCCTCGTCATCTTCAATCAGAGACGATTGGTTGGGTCCAAGTTCATACTTGGGGAGGCTAGATGCATGCAAACTAGGCGGGGCTAGGTCCAAATCCTCGAAAGGAGTGCAAAGTGGAAAAGGAGTGATGTACTGCTCCCCTCCCTCAATTGCCACTGTAGACGGAGCAACTTCCTTCACCAAGGTCGGGGAGCTGGTGATCGTTTTGATGGTGACCCGCCTCGCAGCAGTGATTTCAGACTCGGTGGTAGCCGAAGCAGATTTCGAAGTAACAATTGGAAGCCCCACGGAGGTGTAGGACTTTGCATGGCCAAAGGTCTCTTCACAGTTGTCGGTGCTCATCGTAATACTGTTTTTTCTTATTAATTGTGAAAATTGTGAGGATTACTACCAGCAGTTGTTCGAAGTTGGGACACAAGTTTGTAAACCTTTTAATTGTTCCTTCATAGATTTATAAAATTGAAATTTCGTGAATTTTCGTGCGTTGTCTATTTATTTGCTCCCTAACTGCCTCGCGAGTTTTGAGAAGGAAACTATTATTTTTTCTTATTTTATCACGACGACATCTAGCGTTCCCAAGTAAACCCTCGAAACATTTTTTTCGATCAAACAAGACCAAATTATACATCGGATTCAGATACTTCTACGTTCAATCCCAACTTTAAACAACCACCCAAATCAACACTACTGACATCTAAGACCTTTAATAACTTCAAAACTATCAGACAAATTTCAAAAACATTTAAGGACAAGAAAGGTGAGTATGAGTATGTGAGAAAAAAAGTCATCCCTCATATCTAGGTAGAAATTTCAAACTTTTCTGTAGAATTGCTTTGAAGTGTCCCAACTTTAGACAAGTGCTGGCACTGGCACCATACTGTTGAGATTACCGTGTATGTGTAAGTTGTAAGAGGTTGTAAGGTGGTGCGTGAGCGAGAGAGAGAGAGTGAACGGTGAAAGTAGATAATAGTAAGTGCTACATAGAGTAGATACCTACAGGATAATAGTACGTGATAGTACTAAGTACCTCTCTAGAGAGCTATTATCATAAGTAGTACAGGCGGGCAAGCGCGCCCAATGTATTTTTTTGTACAATATGATACTATGGTACTTATTCAATGGGCTTGCTTCTGTCTGCTTACTATGGCTTGCTTAATTATTGTACCATACACGAGGTGCGAGCAACGAGGTAGGATGCGAATGCTGAGCCTAGCCTCTCTCTCGTGGTATGGTCGATCGAACAAGGTAGTAGAAGTTAGGGGAACGAATGTGTATGTTGCCGGCCGCCCGTGGTGTAAGGTAGGGTGGTGCACACTATGTGCTTTACGGTTCTTATTACTGTGTACTTATGTTTTTGTCTTGTTTTCAACAATCATGACTTTTCAAAATTGGTCCACACAATGGCCTTTTACCCATCATTGGAAAACTCTTTTTAGTGGAAATGATTGGTGCAGATATTTTGGATGCACAGCAAGCAGCAAGACAGTGAAACAATATGTCTGACTAAAGGTTGGTATCTTTTTCAAACATTTCAATATTTTTTATTACAAGAAAGGTATTGATAAATAATGATACATATAATATTCAAAAACTTTGATGTGAAAAAATTATGTCCCATTTATTTCTAAGTAAAACTTAATAAAAATAAACAACTGTCGAGTGGAAGTATCAATGCATCAAAAACAGGTGCTTGAATTTGTTGATGTGTTAAGTAAAGATCTGGATCAAAGTAGAATTTGTTCAGTGAAAAGGGGGGTTTGAGAATCATTCCAGTCTCTGTCTGTATGTCTGTATGTATGACTGTCTGTGTGTCTATCTGTATGTCTATCTGTATGTCTATCTACCTTACGATTTGATTACAAATAGTTTCTTCAATATAGGGGCTATTGTAAGATTCCTACATAGTTTTACAATAAATATTAATGTCAAAGTTTGACATTTTAAATGTCAAAATAAAGTTTCTACTTACATATGTAATATTTCATAGAAGCTATACCAAACATAATAGCTCAATCAAGTCATAACAACTTTTCGGGCAGAATGACTTCTTTATTAATGCCAATGTATGATTGGAACCTACGAATACTCCTAAGTACCTACTACAAATACCTTCATAACTGTGTACACCTACGTACATGAAAACTTAAATGCTGAAAATAGTTAGCGATTCAATTGCAATCAAATGGTAAGGTATCTGTCTGCCTGCCTGTCTGTCTATTTGTCTGTATGTCTGTCTATTCTAAAATCAATGGAAGATTTACAAGAATGGGCTGTTTGCAGAAAGTTTACAAGACTTCTTCCTACAGAACCTGATAATATAGTCAAAAATCTAGCTTCATTGAAAATCAACAAAAAGCATGTTTCCAATGGATGCTAAAAATCTGGGTTTCTCTGCAAAATGACTGCTTGGGAGTAGTAGAATTTTCAGCCAGCTGAATATTTTCTGAGATAGCTGGAGATAGAGCAAAAATTCAGCTGGCTGAAACTGTACACAATGGAGAGCTGAATAATAAACTGTGTTTATAATATAAAAGGGGATAATAGAAGCATATCAGTTTTACAGGGCATAAAATGCAACTCTAGTGACATTCCTGATTCCACAGGGAAGCACTATATTTAGCTCAATTTTCAGCTGTAAAGAGTATGTTTAGAAAAGTCATTTAGAGCTGATTGATGACTTTGTGGGCTTCAACCTCTGTCTTCAGGCTGTGCAGCTTTTTAGGATTCTCCAAGTTTCCATTCACCCTTGTAAGGAAATCTATATTCATTTCAATTAATGAAATAATCAATCTTTATCAAAAAATTGTTTTTTAGCAAGATTTTGAAAATTAAGTGAGACAATAATATGAGGGAGCACTAAACTTATAGCTTCTCGCTTCTCATTCAGCCAACTGAATATTTGCTCTATCTTCAGCTACCTCAAAAACAATCAGCCAACTGAATATTTTACTTCCCCAAACAGTCAGTTTGCGGAGAGACCTCAGATTTTCAGCCTCTGTTGGAAACACATTTTTTAGAAAATTTTGATAGAGCTAATATTTGTT
>JALLOT010000521.1:0-19548 GCA_036939595.1 Thalassiosira livingstoniorum
ACAGCAAGCCATTCCCGACGCCTGCAGCTCGAATCAAAAGGATACTGCTTACGGCATCTTGGGATCCACAGATTTTGACTGTTGTAGCTCTGCCGCCACCAATAACACTGACCAACGTCCCCTATTGGCGGGCGGTGGAGATGTTGTCAACGCTTTCGATAGCCGCCGACAACAACTCTATGCCACGCTCTATTTCTCCAACAACAATCTAATAAAAACACAACAATAAAACTATCAAACAATTTAATGTCAATTGAAAGGAAATATTCCTTTGAGCGTCAAGTCCAACGCCAACGTCAACTCCAGCTTTGACGAAATCGTCGCGATACGAATCGCCATGGGTGAGTGCTGGGCTCGACATCCTTATCAGGCTCAAGCCAAACAACAAAATATACTATGCTACAATTAACCTATTAGTTAAATAATAGTAGTATTTAATAATTGATCTTTGGTCACAGTGTAAGACTTTGGCAACACCTTTCTTGTCAGCTGAGATGATTTCTATCGGACAGGATTTGACGTGGGTATGGCTTTGCCATGGTCAGGTTGGGCCAGAAAAAAATTGCGTCTTGATGCCCGATGATTCTAACGTAGACTTAGTATGAATTCTACGAGGTGGGCCAGTATACCTCTAAAAGGTTGCATCTAATTGGGCTTATATACCAAGGTGTAGGGCTTAGGAATTTGCATGTAACCCCCTAAGAAATTGTACATAAGGTAATTAGACCATGCTCTTTCGATTAAGCCTATTTCCAGGGCGGAAATCCCATGGTAAAGTGCTCAAAATGCAAAATTAAGGCCACTATAACTCTAATGCTAGTACCATATCTAATAGTACTTAGTAATAACCCCAGAGTTTGAAATTACCTTGATCCATCCAAGGATCCGCCATCGGCCATCGATCAAGAGTGGCAGTGGGCAGTGGCAGTCGTGGTGGCAGGCAATGACGAAATGGCAAATGGCAAATGGCAAATGGCAAATGGCATGCACCCTCACGATTCCACAGTTGGCGACCTACATAGATATCAATCTAACCGCAGCGGAAAGGAAATTCGCTAGTAGCTCTTCGCGGAGCTGCCCAATAGGATCGAATCGGAGGGTCATTATTTGTTGCCATCATGAATCGCCTTCGTGCGTTCGCCACCCCCATTACAGCGTCGGCAGCGGCAGCAGCAGTTGCCGCTGCATGTTCACCCACCTTCTCTGCGCCTGCTTTGTCTGGATTTGTGTGCCTAGGTAACCGCTTCCAAATGCATATGCAGCCGCTGGGACACCATGGCTTTTCACCCCGATCAAAGGATTATTTTAATATTCGGGATTTGTCACATTATGGCAAAGCAAGAAGTTTTTACTCTCGATCACTTGGCAAGAGGAGATTATCGTCACGTGGGAGAGAGATTGGTATGGACAATGAAGTAAGAGCTTTCCCTCAAACAAAAGTAGGCTGTTTTGGTTCTTTAAACATGTTTTGCTGTACCTCTGTCATCACTATTTTTTTTCAGGTTGTATCATCAGTACGAACATCCTTGCGTCGCGATCTTGTAGAACCACATCTCGCACAAATATCGACGTTTTTGAAAAATACATCCAAATTCAGTGATTCTGACGGAAAGGGGGGAAATATCGATCCACCCACCCTTGTTCTTGTGTTGGCCGTCAGTGGAGGATGTGATTCTGTGGCTTTATTTCATTCTGTTATCAATTTGTTAGAGCCGGCTGATTGTATTCATCAAAAAACGGGATCGACAACTCTTCTTTATGCTAGTCGTTGGTTATATCTTGGAGATGAAGAACGCAACCTAGAATATAGGCATGCAAAGCTGGATGCAAGAGGCATTGCAAATGATTCAACTGCTACTTTGAAGATTCCTTGCGAGGTGCACGTTGCTCACTTTAATCACGAGCAAAGAGGGGAGAATAGTGACGGGGATGAAGTATTTGTCAGAGATTTGTGCAGGGACCATGGAATCCCATTTCACAGTTATTCGTGGTCAGACATGGAATCTGAGCCACCGAAAAATCCTGGATCTTCAATGTCAGCTGAAGAGGCTGTCGAAAATAACATTATTTCAACAGTTGAATATGATGAGACATCTTTCACCCAGGATGTCGCCCGAGACTGGAGGCAAAAGAAGCTGAAGCAATTGCTGGCAGATCTTGTTATACCAACAAAAAAGGAAGGTGTGTCAGCCTCTCAACGATGGGGTTCTATCCTCACTGCCCATCACCGTGATGATGCTGACGAGACAATCCTTCTCAAATTATTACGAGGGTCGCATTTGACAAACATGCGCGGCATGGAGCCTTGCAGTGATTCTTTTGACCTTCGCTATTACACCTCAAATGACGGAAAACACGACACTTCTCAAATCGACGAACTTCCCTTTGTTGGGTACTTTGCAAAACCTCTTCTTGGAGTGAGGAAAAGTCAAGTTTTAGACTTCTTAAACTTGCATTCCCACAAATGGAGAGAAGATGAGAGTAATCAATCCAACAAATACAAAAGAAATAAGATACGAAATCAGTTGATGCCATTGTTGTGTGAGATCGCTGGTGGCGAGAGAGCTCTCCAGGTAAGAATGACTTTGTACTCGGGAAACGCCACCTTGCTCTGATTGATATTGTCTTCTTTGATTGCACGTGATAGAAACGTTTCAGCAATTTGGAGCAACAAAGTCAAGACATTTCTCGCGATCTCACAAAACGAGCGGAAGATTACCTTGTGTCAACGCAATGCAATTCATTGTTTCTTCTTTCGTCTGTAGGGGATGACCCAACAGTTTCGTTTGACCTTGTGCAAGAAGAGGCGTTGCATTTATGGGTTGTCAGGTCAACAAATAGGGAGCTCCAGCTGTCGTATGAGAAAATGCTCCAAATACGTGAGCAAATCCATCTTTTTCCTGAACGTCTTCAGTGGACATTAGACGTTGGAGATTCTTGGAAAATTCGCAGGAATGGCTATTCGCTGGCTGTGTTAAGAAATGGGATTAGGGGTAGCATCGAAAATGACAGTGCCGATAAACAACATAATCCCTGGAAAATAATCCGAATTGAACCCGAGGTCTTACAATCAACTCCCCTCCCGGAAGTCGCCACGCACAACCACGATAGGATAGAACTTTTTTTCAAAGCACTGTCATCAATAACTGATGCGTCAGAGGTTCTAGTACAGCGGGTAAAAGATTGCCGAAACTTGAAGTTTGTTCCTCCGTGGAGGAAAGGAAGGAGTGCTGTCAAAATACGTGAATTTCTTCGTGGACAAAAGGTCCCATTACATTGTAGAGACGACACTTTTATTCTTTGCAGCTCGGTTACATCTTCAAATAATATTTTAGCTGTTCTCATCGAAGATATGAATGAAACAGGTGATGGTAAGTGGGTCATCCATGCTGATTTGATTCCTGAAAATGAAAGCACTGCTACAAAAATTACTCTTGGCAGAATATCATATTCATCCCAATCATCATGAGGATTTGATGTCCATACTAGGGAGTTGTTTAAGGAATAATTATTTTTAGGTGGAACTTTCTTCATTCCATAATTATTAGTGACATTTCTAATTAGCAATTCCAGCCATATCGATTCATACTGTTAAGGTTGAGTTATATGTTGATTAAAATCTCATTCCAAATATCTGTATGTTGATATTGGCACTGTTGGAACATGAGCAATCAATTCACAGATTGGTCAATCGTCATTATCATGTAGCACATGGAAAATGTTTATCAATACTCTGTAGAGGTGGAGTCTGAATAAACACACGACAAGGAAAAAATGTCATTCAATGTCAAGATGATTACCTAGTAGTAAAGACAAGTATGTAGCACAACAATTATTTATTTTGGCAAGAGTCATTGAAAATTCTTGTATTACTTTTGAGACGGAGGCAGGTTACTTCAAAGAGGAAGTGTGGAGTTTGTTGTTGTTTCAATCTAAGAGCAAATTCTGGAGTAATCCTATAACCAGTTGGTTATTGAAAATTCATACAAGTCCAAAGTGAAGTGCAAGTGAAGCATCATCTTATCTACTGGTGGTAATGGTCACCACATGCAATGTATATGCCTTCTTCCAACACATTCTTAGATTTTCAACAAATAAAAAACAGAAAAAAGGTTGAAATTACATGACAATATTTTCCTGTTTTATTTTTTATCATCCTATTTTTGTGCAGATGGATATTTGCTTTTTACTATACCAAATCAATAGAATAAGAAAGAATGTCATAAGATAATCATATTAGCTCCTTCCAATACCCACAAGTTGAGGTACCTTTGCATGTTACTCTGTTTTCTGAAGCCACAGAAGTAATTGAACAGGCATTTTAAAAGTCCTTGTAGCCAATTACTTTCAAGACAATATTTTTAGATTTTGAATAGCATGCAATTATTTGATTTAATGTGATACTGTCAGCCAAATGTATCACTTCATGTAGTGTTTACAGTCTACAAAAAGATCTTTCCAGATCTTGAAGGATTCAATGAATTCTTAAAGAATAATTAGGCTCATGACAGATGGCCAAACCAATATGCCTTGATGATCAAACACTGTACCAACACTACCACCATCAGTTGTTTGTAGGAGGGTGGCCTTAGCTCTGATGCTTAGATCACAGAGCATTACAAAAGAGCCTCCTAATCCTAGAGGGAATGATTATCTTTACACTAGTACCTTCACTGGACAGTAACTAAACTTGTCTATTTTTGCTCTAAATCAAACATCATTGGAAACTTTGAAGAATAATGATAAACTTCAATTTTAGTCTCTGAGCAATATTTTGATTTCATTTAGATTTAGATGGCATAATTTGTTTTTCCAAGAAATTATTTTGCAAAAACTGCACCACCTTTATTTTAATGATCCTCTGATGATCCTGCTTTTTTTCAAATTGCAAGTTTTGCCACCATGCCACTCCAGGTCATCAAGAAGTCAGTCACTACCTATTGCTACCATACCTCTCATTCATTAATCGCACATTGTAAAAAAACACTTGTATGATATTGAAAGTAGAATCAAATGAATGTTGGTTGAAGTGAAGTCAATTGACTTCTAGACACTTAAACTAGGACTTATCCACACGAGTAAAAACAAGGTTAAGCAGGGACCTGAGCTGGAGTATGGCTTTTGGCCAGTGTTCTTATGTTTGCTTGTGTGGATAAGTCCTAGTTTACGTGTCTAGAAGTCAATTATCTTCACTTAAACCAACATTCATTCAATTCTACTTTCAATATTGGCCTACAATACTTACTCTTTGACAATGGTCACCAACAAGCAACAATGGTGATGCCTTGTGCTCATGGTCTTTTACAATTCAACTTTTCTTTTAGCTGCTGCTGCCACCATAGTCATTTGCTGTCACTTGCCTGCAGGCCTGCCAAGTACCATGAGATAAAGTAACACTTTGTAAGTACTACTTGCTTATCACAATCACATTGTGTGTACTACAGCAAACATTTGCAAATATTGCAAAAAAAAATAAAAAATAAATACAAATTCAGCAAAACTAGTAATATTAGCATAACTTAAAAAATGCATTTTGAAAAAAAATAAAAACAATTATT
This sequence comes from Thalassiosira livingstoniorum, assembly GCA_036939595.1. Lineage (NCBI taxonomy): Eukaryota > Bacillariophyta > Thalassiosirophyceae > Thalassiosirales > Thalassiosiraceae > Thalassiosira > Thalassiosira livingstoniorum. Next base: position 5,559 of record JALLOT010000521.1, read on the forward strand.
TTTTACAAGATAAAGTGTATTAAATTTGATTTTTAAAATATTTTTTGGTTTGAATCATTGGGTCAGAGTATAACGATTCTATCAGAGCCTAAATTTCACAATTTGGTTCTTGAAAAGATTTCTTGGAAAATGACATCATTAGATGACCTTACAACATAATTATTTTTGAGGATCCAAAATTGATGCATTCCTTGCTCTTGTTTTTTTTTGCTAAAATATAATAGAAATTTTATTTAAAATTTTCTGGGACAGAAAAATTGACCAATTAATTTGTAGCTGTATATTCATTCCAAAAATTAATGTTTTCCTTTTACCATTGATGTTTTTTGTGTTTTTTTAGTTGAGTACATAACTATCTATATCAACAAAACCAGAGAACACCAATTGTATCTATATGCTTCATTTCATTTTGATTCCCTTTCATTTCATGTTCAACTTATTATTAAAGTCTAAAAAAATAGTGATGAGTTCTTGCCAGCCTCTTGAATTGAGAAGAATACCATCTAGCTTTACCTGCACATACATATACTCTGTACCGGAAAACAAACAATGGCATGAAATCTGCTCAATAAATTTCAAAACATGGTAACTGGGCTCACAATTATTAAAATAGTTTTTGTCATTTAGAATATTGCACTTGCTGATATAAACATGTAAAAGTACATTAGAAACCATGTGATATCAATATCAATATCAATATCAATGACACCATTTTACACATATTATTGACTAATAAGGCAAATATTTATAATTGACCCAAAGTATTTTTTTAAATGATTTACAATTTTTATATTTTTCCAACTGAAAGTTATTGTATTTGCAAAATATTGAATTTTATGCCTTATTTGTTGTAGAAGTGATTTTAATAGGGACTTATCTTTCTTAACTAGAAAATTTATTTCTCAAATATGTGTAAAAGATCTAAAACAAAGGAATGTTCTTAGGTCTTTAGATTGATTCAATGTCGTACATGTTTATCAAAAGATTGGCTTTTTATAGGTGAAACCTTCTGGATCACATTTTAATTTCTTCTTGAAGCATCTTTATACATTGAAAAGAACAAGATAAAAATGTGTTAGAATTCAGAAAACAAGTCCAAACAGGTCATTCCAGCAGTTTTAGATATTGAGAACTAAAAAAAAGTAAGTTTGTTTTAGGCCTTGCAATCTATCTGACACTGATGGACTATGGTATACTCCAGCAACATATGGTGCAAACTAGGAGGCTAATCTGAATCAAGGCAATATGTTATTGTGTTCAGATCAGTTGCGGGTCTAGAGGGATTCCTACTAAACCCTGACTCACCTGATTTCTGCATTATCTTGACAAGTATAGTATATATTTAAAGAACTTGTAGAAGCTAGATTGTTATAGTTTCAGCTGAATGTGAAAACAGAGTGGGTATAAGATAAATCATGATAGCCTTTCAGCATGAACAACAAGATATTATTTGGTACAAATAAAAGATGTGACTGATTTTTTGCATTTCTCTAGAAGGAGATCCAAAAGATGAAAAAGTGTGCAAAAATATGTATATACGTTGTCAAAAATCTGAAGCTGAAGAAACAAAGCAAGGGTAGTTTATGATGAAATTGGTAATAGACTTTTCATGAATTTCAAGTTACCAGCAGATCTATTGATAACTAGAGCTAACCAATGTGTTTATTGTAAAATGTAATTCATACCCATTACTAGGATTTAAATATATAATACATGTTTATGAGGAATAATAACAATAATAAACAATTAATTTGATTTAAAGATGAAATAGCATGCAAGAACTTGCAGCAGTACCAACATTGAAGTCCAATACAGCAAAATATGATTCACAAATTCACAAATATATTAAAAATACATTGATATCTGACTGCTATCAAACAGTCATTCCAAAAGTAAACCATGATTGTTCTATACCACAGAAAAATAGTATTTGACTATCTGATAGGTTACCCTAGACAGTGATATCAAACATCTGGACCTCTAGGGGTGATTTGAAAAACATTTCACATCTCATTTCATTTTCTTGATAGAATGCAATACATAAAGTACATCCATTTTGATTTCCAAAAATCAAAGAACTTGAAATTGGATTTGCTAGTAAAACTTGATATTTTCTTTACTTGAATATCAGATTTTGGCTGAACATTTTAAATGATCATGTAAAAATCACTAGCAAAAACAACGAAAATGAATGAAGTTGACTTTTGAATAGAGCTTGAACTGAAAGTTAAAACAAGTACCTATAAGTGTGTGAAAATCCCAGCACAATTCCAAATGTTATGTTTTCCCATTTGTAACTAAGGTAACCCAAAAGACAGCCATTTGTTGAAATTATTACAGAAAAAAACTGTTTGATATCAATATTTCATTGCAGGGCAACTCATCCTCAAAAATACAAAACATTCATGTCAGATCAGAACTAATAGAAGATGCAATAATGTTGCATTATAAATATGCATGGGCATGATCAACAATATATAATTAACTAGAAATGAAAAAGAAATCATATTAAGTTCATGTTCATTTGTGATTTGAATATTATTTGCTACTCTAATTGTGGTTTGACAGAAACAAGTAATTTTAGTAAGTAACAAATACTTTTTATCATGATATCTTGTCTTGAAGCCACACCCACATTTTAGTTTCTTGGTGAATTGTTATGAAATAAAATAATTGTGGACTTCTTTATTGGGTATTTGACTCAAAATGTGAAACTAAGAGTGATAGATACCATCATTATGTTTAGATTTAAATAGTTTGCTGAACCAATATCTCATCTAGTGAAAGCAAAAAGAATAATAAAATAGCCAATTATTTGTTCCTAATCTGGAAAAACTTAATTTCATTCCAAAGGTGCCACATTCATAATAAAAATTTACAATCATCTACAACTTCAAAGAATTTTAAGAGAGAAATATTATGCCTTTTGCTTTGTCTCATGAACATCCAATATAATATTATTTTAATTTTACTGTAGTCATTCAATATAGTGTAAGATATTACTGCAGTATTAGTATTAGATGAAATTCAATAATGGTTTAACAAAAAATGCATTTATGTGATTTCATCTCCCTTCAATGATTCAGACTTTATAGCCCTCATACAAACCATGTTCTTCATTTTCTATCTTTCAAGGGATCTGGTAACTGCTACAATTGGTTGAGAATCAGCAACAAATTCATCATCCAAATGATGTCAATGATGTACTGAAATATCTGGTGCTAAAACATTTTTGTAATCTGAATTAATTTTGTTTTAATTTTTTTTGTTTTTGTTTCAGTTTTGTTTTCAGTCTTCATTAGTAACTGTGGAAAGGTGAATGTATCAAAGTATTCTGGTTGCACAATTGTATTACTTTTTCTGTAGGTTGCCTTCATATAGCCAAGCTGCTAGCTTAATAGTCTCACCAATCCCTTTCTCTAAAAAATGATGGGTTTGTTGATGCAGCACCACACACCACTCAAATAGTGAGGAATGTCTATGAGATTGGCAAGATATGAAGAACAAGAGCATTATGATTATGATTGAATGTGGTTGGTGCTGATACCAATGGGAGCAATAAAGTGCTCAGAGTTGATTCATCGCTTATTTCAGAATCATTGATTTATTTTATCTTCCAGTGCTCTCCAAAAGTACTCTCAATATAGTTCAACAGTGGCTTGACCAAGTCACACATTTATATTATATTCAAAGAACCACAAGGTGTGTCAAACTTTTACATGATTGATCCCAATTTGAAACATAATTTAAATAGAAGCTGCTCTCACAACAAAGATTGAGTGCCAAGTCAAAAAATTGGGTAGCCAGACAAAATGAATAAATGAAGAAATTAAAAGAAAAGTGCAGAAGATCACAAGTTTAGATTTGGTTCAAAAGAACTTTGATGATACTCAAATCTTGATATGACAAGTTGCAGACAGAAAATTCTTCCATTTATCCACACACAGTGGGCAGATGGGAGAATGGTCCAGATAATAGCAGTAGGTACTATACTCAAGTAGGAAGTATCTAACAAAAGTAAATAAAGGTGAATACAAAAGAATGGATTAAAAGATGTTCATGTGAGCAAATGTGAGTTAGTAAGATTGCAGCTGCTGTGTCAATTCTGTTGCTCTCTTCTTCTTCCTCCAAAACCAGTCCAAAACTCCAAAACGAAAAACGAACATACGTTGCCTGTTCATCCGCGGCAACGAAAAATTAACCCAGACTTACACTTCCTCCTATTTTAGAATATGTCTTGGTTTTCATCCTTCAACGATCTCAAGGATAAGGTCCAGTCGTCCGTGACCGACCTCGCCGCCAACGCCCAAGACCTTGCCAGCAGTGCCACCAACCCAAAACTTCTTGATAATCTCCAAAAACTCACTCTTCAATCCCCCGAACTAAGAGAGGAGAGAGAACGCATTGAAAATGAAGAACGCCGCAAAGAACAAGTTCGGGACAGCCTAGCTGAAATATTACCTTGGGAGACGAGGGATTCCGAGATGGAAATTTTGGTAGACGAATGCAAGGAAGTCATTTTAGGCTTGAGTGGAAAAGATGAGACATTCACCGGACCATTTGTTTTGGATGGAGGTCTTCCTAGCGTTGATTCTGTTCCTTCGAAAAAGGTAGAGGATGGAGATGATGACGATGAAGATGAATTGGATGCAAAAAACTCTGAAAAAGACTTCCAGGCTGCACAATTATCCGCCACAAAACTATCGAAATTGCAACCTCTTCCTGCTTTACTGGCGAACTTCGACCTCGACACTCACGTTGGTCTCATTCAACGCTTATTCAAAGTAGATCCGAAACTTGTTGAAATGCACTCCCGCCTGTCGAGTGGGGGAAAAAAAGAAGAAACGTTTTGGAAAAATTATTTCTTTCATTGTGCATATACTCGGTACGAAGCAGGGCTGAGCATTGATGAAATCTGGTCCAATGAGCCCAGGGCTTCGCTTCCCAGTGTGCCGCAGGAAGAGGAGGAATTCGACCTTGTTGACGGAGATAATAAATCAAATTTATCAACGCAATCAGACGAAGAAGTTATATTTGACACTGCTTCCGATAGTGCTTCGAAAGATTCGTCGTCCATTGAAGCCAAAACCACTTCGTCTTCTAGCCTATTTGCAGAAAAGTCAAAAATATCTCCACCATCCATTTCCACAACATCGGCAACGCCTTCACCAGCAGTCACTGCATCTCAATCAGCAGAAAATAATGCTGCTTCTTCGCGATCTGTTTCAGTTGCTAATGCCGATTCCAATGTGGACACATCAGTGGGGGGGACAGATTATGAACTCGTTTCTGACGCAGGGGGAGATGGAGATGATTCAATGGATGAGTTAGAGGCTGAGATTGCCGCTGCCTTGGACGATTGAGATTGAATAATGCCGTTTCATGTGAAATTAGGGAATTAACTATTCCACAAAAACTAGGTCCATTTTTAATTGTATTTTGATTTATCACCGCCTATTTGTTGTAACTTGGTTCGATATGATTGGCATGTAGCTGGATGCTGTGCATAATGGTAAAATAGTAGAGATGTAGAGATGTAGAGTCTTTGACATCAAAGCAGTGCAGGAAAATTGTGTCTTATCATACCAATTTGGAGCATTTGTGATGCCAAATACGTAGTGAACACACATCTTGAAGTTTAAGAAAATTTAAGTAAATGTTCAATTGCAGTTATTGGAGCAGACTGGTGGTCATATCCCTAGAAAAACAGATAATGTACTAACAAATTGTTGCACAAATAATACAAACAAAGTGAGTTTTTTTATTTTCATTGCATTTGTTGGTTTGGATACTATAAATTAATTGTAAAACTGAAAGTTATTACTTATGTCTCAAATTGTCTTCACCTTGCATAGTCCTAATTCAATTTCCATTTCGAAGTCTTTCCTCTCATTGATTGCTGATCACTTTGCATGTCCTTCCCCATTGTCATCTTTGGTAAGTGCCCTGGTATAAGTTCCTCCTGGTACTGTGTATTGCTACCATCTTTTTCCACTCTCCACATAGGCCATAAAGTTCTAGTCTTGCATTGTTCAATTCCCAATACTACTGGCTTTCCACTATTCCATAGTCATAGCTGTAGCCTTAGCCTTAGACAAGCATTCTTCTCTTGATACCACTCTCATTTTTTGTTTTTGACCATAACTACCATACCCTGATAGATTTTGTTCTGCTTACATGCATGTAGTGCATGGAGTGGCTGTGGCTATTGCCTGGTCCCTCTGGAGCTTTTTCCTTTGGACATTGTACATCCACATGTCCACACCTTCCTCTGTTGTCAGCAATTGGTCTTGTGAGTTGATTAAACCATGTGTCTGATTGCATGGACCATCTTTTCATTAGCACATAGAGCTGGTGTAAAATCTGTGTAATTTAATTCCTCTAGACTTAATTTTTTCAATTGATACTGGTTCTCAGAGCTTCCTTTGTCAGAATTTACCAATAATTTGCTAGCTATTCTTGGTTGAGAATTTGTAGTGATGCAAGGCATGCATATTGTGTACCAATTTCTTGGGACCATTGTCATTATTCCCAGCAATTCTATGTTCTATTAGGGTGAGAGAGGAGAGTATCAGATTTTCCCTTTGGTATTTGATATTGGATTCTCCCTGGTCACTGCAGTTGTCTATCAATCAGAGTAGTAAACTAAATGCCCATACTGCTGTGCAGTTATATTGTTGATATTTCTGGTATTGTGGTTGTTTGGTGATGGTGATATGATCATGACCATCATCATGAAGGAACTATGCCTAAGTTTTTTCTAAGTAGGAACTTTTATGTACTGTACATTTTAAAATTTCAATATCATCAACTCTTAAAATAGTATTTGGTGTGCCAATTTTTCATTCATGTTTTTTTAGCTTATATGTGTAACTTTTCATTCTAATTACCATTGTTAGCTTTGAACTACTAGATATCAACATTTTTATGCATAATATTAGGGGTATCTAAAGCAGAAAGCAGGCATTGGCAAAATTTTGGTAATTCAAAAATATTTATTTTTTGTCAGTCCTCTGTCCATATTCACATCCTCTGTCCCAAACTCATGAGTCTTATCTTGTGATCAAATCAACCAACCAGGCAATAATATTGATTTCCAATTGTAATAATGGCATCAACTCTTCCCAGATTGACTTATCTATTTACCAAATATTCAAGCATTTGACTTGGACAATTGAGTCAAATTAAGAATTTCTGACATCCACAATTATGTTGTGCATGCCGCTTTTTTGGAGTGTCTTGATCTTGAAGTGCCCACTAGAGCATGATAATATTTGCCAAAAAGTGCAACACAATGTGATCTATGTCATTAAAATCCATCTATTCTAATCCAATTAAATAGTAGATGTGGCTTCTTTGCAACAAATTAATCTTCCAAGATTTCTGGAACAAAGGGATTCAACACTTGTAGTCCCCCATGTTCCTATTCCATTCAGTTATAGCTGCACATGAAATAGTACTACCTGCAGTTGGTGCAGCCAGACCTTCAATGGACATAATTACTTATGCCCATTTTGGCCTTGCTGAGTATCCATTGTTTTTCTCACTTTTTAGACCAAAAACTTCCATAGAACCTGTTTGGATCAACCAATTCGTTACTTAATTTTAAGCTTATAAAAGCATTCAGAATGTTTTTGTCAAAACATTTTGCTACAAAGTCTTTGTTGCATTTCAACAGATCTGAATAGTTTCCTTTCAGTTTTCTTAACTTTTTGTTACTGCTATATGACTGAACCTCCCATCTAATACTCCAAAGGCTGTGGGTACCACTCACAGTGTCATATGAAATTCAGATTCCCAGCTATGATTCATTTGCCTCTATTGAGTATTTACCATTAGAGGTGAGTAAAAGGACATGTCATTGGGTAAAAAAATGCATCCTGGACGTGTCAATCATGTGTGCAAGTCAGACTATATTCTGAACCACAAAAAAGGAAGACACATCCATGTCCCACGGGACATTTCCCCATTATAGTGTCATGGACCATAATCATACATCATAGCCTTGTAAGAGATAATATTTGCGTATCACAATCATAAGAGACAGAGAGAGTCAAGTAAGAGCCTGGTACCTGGTAATCAAACCTAGACCCTCATGCTCATGAGAGTCATATGCACTCTACCAACTGAGATACTGTGATTTCTTGCCTCATTGATTTTTTTTGTTTTTATCAATGTTCCACATGGTGAGTATAACATATTCTTTTTCCAGAGAAGGGACAGCAATTAAAAAAAACATTTTTTACCATATTTTGTGGAACAGCAGGCTGTTCATACAAAAAAGTGGGTAAACAAATGAAGCTAAGATTCCCATTCCAACGCTGTAAAAATTTGATGTTGAACCAACATTATAACTATACAAATTTTCAAGCGATGGCCCACCATATTTTTTCATTGTCATCACTTAGGCTTCCTGTAATTGGTACTTTCCTTGAATCAAATGTTTTTGCCCTCTACTCCAGCAAAAATCCAATTGCACTTGATCCCCTCACACAAGTACTGCAATACAATGCCCAAATGAACAAGATGGACAGAGAACATGCTTTCCTTGAGTGGCAAGCCTGCCATATGAAGAATACTATCAAAATCAATCTCAATGATGAGCTAATCAAAATGATCCTTAATGTGACTGATTATGAAGACAAAAAGTGTGACCTTGAGAGCAATTTTTGGCACCATCAAAGATCTATGGGATTGCCTTGTGGAAGCATAAAGGGAAGTCACACAAATTGACCTACAAAACAATCATAATAGAAAGAAAAAAATTGGACTTTTCCTTGCCTATTGTCAATATATTGCATCAAATTGATGATACAAAAGAATTCACCATTTTTCAACAACCACAAAAAAAGGAAAATTTCCAAAATGGAAAATCTTATGTTTATTATATCATAAATTAGACTTTTAGTTCCAAAATTCCCAAAACCCAATTATCTCCTGCATCAACCCAACAAACCCTGAATATTGTTTTACTTTTTTGTCATTAAAAAACCCTAAATCAGTTTTAATATTCTGCTTTAGGATATTGAAAATGTTATTTTTTGATTACTAAACTTAATTGTAAAACAATTTAAAAAGCAATTTAGGGTTTTGTACATTATCAAAGCACATTAGAAATTTAGAAGTATTTCTAATTTAAATGTTGTTGAATGGCATTAAAATTTTGAAATACTAAAAAATATATTACTGCAGTATAATTATTGCATCAGATTAAATTTGGGTTTTCCATACATTGTAATTTACCATTATAGTGGATTTATGGTACAAACATAGTTATAAGTCTAAGCTTAAATATGTGCTACATCCCTTACAACACCACATGGTTTCTGATAAGACTTCAGTAACGGGTTTTCCATTGTTATTCTCTATTCTTCTTTTAAACATATCTCCTTTTACTTGTGGTTCCTTGATACTTTGAGGGTGTTCTGCTACAACTTTATCTTTGACTTTTACATTTTGACCAATTTTCTGTTTTTGGATTTCAACTTCCATTAATTTCAAAGCATTAAAAAAATCTAATATGAGTAGAAAAATAGGAATTGCCTAGACAAAGTGAAAGAGACAATACAAAAAATAGAAATGAAATAATTTGAGAGGAAATATCCATAACATACAAAAATCAAAGAAATGTTAGATAAATTTACTTTGTTCACCTTTTTATATGATCCTGGTTTTCTTGGAAGTATCATAAAACACCCAGAATATGAGACTGCCAAAGAGGCTACCAGGGGTAACAGTTGTAGGTAATATAGGAAACTATTGTTAAAAGAGATATGATCATTGAACTGAAATAAATAATGGAATGTTTGATGTTATTATTATGGCTTAGCTCACCATCTGTGACCTTCCCAAGCAACAGAAATTAAATATGACAATGTTCTGAAATATGGAACTATTCCAAAGCCAAACTTTTCTGGCCCGTAATCACCTGCCAACTGCCAATGAATTTTCACAAAAGTCAGGAAATAGTGAGCTACAGGGGAGACATCTCTTCACTTCTGACAGTGAAAGGTACTGACCAACCAGACTTATTGAGGAAACTGCCAATGTTGATTCCACACATCAGCTATCAATTTTTGATGGAATTTACCCTGTATTGTTACCTTGCTTTAATTTTGTGGAACTACAATATAATTTTCAGAGATGATCATACTATCACAATTTTTGGAAATAATGGGAGAGAAAACTGGGATGGGATTATTAGTGACACCAGTAGTATCAGTGGGAGTGGAAGCTAGATACATCACAGAAACTGGAAGTAAGGCAAGAAAATATCAAAACCTTACATAAATTAAGAAAGTCATTGATCGGCTTAGCTTACCTCTGGTATCACCACCCATCATTATGGAAATTCAATATGACAACTGCCATACTCAAATGGGAAATAATAGAAGTTCCATATTCAAATAAAAAGTAGTACCAACCATGCAAAATTTGGAAGTAACACCCACCATACTCAAAATGGATCAAATTTGAAGTGATACTAATACCTGCACTTCATTCAAATCAATCCAATGCAGAAACCCACACACATGCTAAAGTGGTAGTGGTAGCAAGAAATTTGAAACTTAAAGTGAAAGCAATAGCAGAAGTTCCAAATTGCAGCATCATTGGGGAGGAATGTTGGTTGTTAGAGCTGACACTGAGGGTAGGATTAAATAAATGGTTTGTTTTAACAATCATAGTTTCATTAGTGGAATAGATAAAAGTCTCAAACAATACCATATTTTATTACGTATAAAATTGATCACTCTCTATTGGATCAATCCCACACCTGGTTTTTGAAAAAAATGGAATTCAAGACATGCTGTGTTCTGAATTCTGTATGATTTTGGAATTCCCCAATTCTGTATGATTTTGGAGCTTACCAATTCTTTGTATTTTTTTTTGAACAAACTGTACTTTCTGAATTGAAACAATGGTAACTTAGCTCCAATTTGAAGCCATTAAGAGTGGCTGCTGGACACGTGATTAAATTTTTATCAAAGTGACACTGTTCAGATGACAACTTGTTTCAGATGCCATGGCAAGAAGAGCCAGCTACAACCAACCATGATGTAGTATTTCCAAAAAGTTGGAACTAATTAAACTCATCTTAATTCAAAAATTTAGTATGTATGTATCTGACTGCCATCAAGAGCAGCTGCCAGGAACATTATTTATTTTTGTCAAGGATGTGATGGCAAGAGGTGGCCAAATATCACCAGCAATTTTGGCAGCTCCAAAAATTTGGAAATAAAAACCTAACTGGTAAGCAAAAGTGATCCTTGTGTTCAACTCTTGATGGTGGCTACTGGGAATAAAAATTAATTTTTATACTCATCTACAGTTAAATTTAAAATTTTTGATAGCAGCAGATTTCATGGTGGATTTCTTTATTGGCACCATCATCAGCTAGGTACTTAGCTACCTAGCTTGGCTCCTTGGTTGGGTAGGTTGCATAATTGAAAGTAGTTTCTATCTCTTAGCAATAATAATAATTAATCTTTAGTTTTGTTTGCAATTGAAAAAACTTTTCCAAATTTGGCAGTGATTGCTGGAAGTTTAAACCCAGGATGTGTACTGTAAAGCCCCAATTAGAGGAACAAATAAAAAATATTTCTACTTGGGTCTTGATCAAACCAAAAATGATAGATTGATTCAAAGGTTGTGATAACATTTTTTCAGTTATATAAATACTTGAGGTAGGAATCATATTTTATCAGAAAAATATTATTTTGATATGGAACATCGAGATCAAAAACTAAGCTTTAAAATACCTCCAATTTGGAATTATTTTTGAAATAAAGCCAAAAATTGGTCTGAAATCATTAATGATGTTTTATTCCTTTTTTGATGCAATACATGAAACCAAGCTGGTTATTTCCAGAGAAACCACATCCTCCAGTCAGGATTCATCAAGACACTGTATTTATAATGGCAAGAGAAAGACTCAATCCATAGAACTTGGGCCAATTTCAAGACAATCTGGAGAGAAAAGGCTCTCTTTAGCACCAAACTAACACCACTGTGATGCAATTAGGTTATGAAGGAAATACCATCTCCCAAGATTCAAAGGAAAGTGAAAATTATGATGTAGCAGTAGCACATTTTGTATCTGACCATGAAACCAAAAGCATTGCATTTTAACAACAAGTAGACAAGATCATCAACATAGCCAACCAACTAGAGCAGCCAATGTTGATCAACTACAAGGTCAACTCAACAACTAGGCTGTCCAACTACAATCAATGACTATGAATCAGAGTGCTAATCATGCACCCTCAATACATCAAATTCTACCACAACTGCCCTACAATTTCAATAACAATTACAGTTACAGCACCTATGTTAGCAACAAACACCCATGTACCCTCCTCCAGGTTAAACCTTTCACCCCCATAATAACAGTCATATTATTACATCAAACAGCCATTTGGATGTGTTTGTGTCTGCGGTATTGGTAGGACCTATGGAATACCTGATTTTGGTAGGGGAGGGAAAATTTAGACATGGCTAATCCAGTGGTCAAAGTGACCAATAGATTGTTTTTTGGTTTTGACTTTTTGCAATGTGCACTTCATCAGTGCTCTCTTGATACTGAAACTTCCATTGTTGAACATATGGAATTTACAAGAAAAAATACAGCTCCAGAATCAGTCATCGTTAACATTCATTACACATTTCCTATCTTTTTTTTCTCTTGAAGATTTTTGAATTCTTTCATGAAAATTTTGCAGGTTAATGTTAATGATTATTTCAAAAAAAACAGATTCTGTTGCTCTGTCACAAAGCTCTTGACACTACAAGGGTTTTGAACCTCTTTTTGAGCTTGTTGCATTTTTTTGAATTATTTCTGACAAAAGGCATGACAAGCAAAGTGCTATGCAAAGGCAATACAACAATGAAACTTCTTCCTAGAGATATATTATATATCCCAGATATTTGCTTCATTTTATTTCTGATAAGATTCAACTGAAATGAGAAGTTTCAGAATATACCAATTCCTCTGGCTAGGTTTCAAGCATCTCTTCTTAAGACTGCATCAGTAATGGACCATCTGACTTGTAGATAAGATCCATAAAAGCTTATTTTTGTATGGTACTTAGGATTAAGTCTACTCATTGAGGAGTTCCAACAAAATATATTTCTACAAGATTCAAATTAAGCTGTTCATTTATTTATTCAAAATACAAATCTTTTGGCAAAATACTAAAGAAATGCAACATTTATTTAGTATTAATTCCATGTCGAATAAAAGCATTAATATGAAATAAGGTTTTCATGCTATTTCAATCCTGTCACAATTATGCATTAAAGATTACACAAATTAATCCCTACAATTTTTTTATGTATCTTCATTGCCAAAAAATGTATTCATGTTGACCAAAACTACCATTTTTATACTACCATTTTGGGAGTTTTTCTTGACATTTTTCTTGAGCTTCCAGTACCAAAAATTATATACAATTTCTAGTTATTTTTAGACTCAGATTTGTAGAGGTACTTATTCCAACATGAACATTTTTCATTATATTATTTCCCCAAGCTTTCATTCTTGCGCATATTGTGCATCAAAATGCAATATTATGTAATTTAAAAAAAAATGAAAAGTCAACTTTTGATCATGATGATGTTAGGATACTATTGTATTTAATATTCATTGATGTCTACTGTTATTATCAGACCTCAAGTCTGTTTCTTTTAAGAAGGAGATTTATAAGAAAAAAATCTGGAAGGAAACCTTACTTCAATTTCATAAGTATTTTGTAACAGAGGATCTTGATACTACATGACATTTGAAAGTCTTAGTAATTGTTATTAGTGATGGCTGTTGATCTGGGATACTTACACGTTATGGTTCTGAGCATTTACATAAATATAAATTGTATCTTTCTACAAAAATTAAACTTTTTCAGATATTTATTATGTCATAAGATTTTAAATAAATGATAAAAACTTTAAAAGTTATATAATGTGACCCCATTTTAATTTTACTCACCTAAATGTC
>JALLOT010000522.1:0-19545 GCA_036939595.1 Thalassiosira livingstoniorum
TCATTTAAACCTGAATTATATTAAGAGACAAAGGGATTGTAATATCACTAGAATATAAAAATAACCAAACTACAACAATGAAAAATCATTCTTAAATTTTCAACTGATAAAAAATATACTCAAATCTCAAATGATGTAAACCACAATATTTTGATTCATGGGATTATAGTATTGTATTTTGAGAAAATACTTTGGATCAATGTAAATAGGTCAAAATCACTCCATTTTGAATTGTTATAAAATTTTTCTTAAGATATTACATCACTTTTATGGAATAAGGTGTGATGTATTTTGACAAGTCATGACTTTGGTATATTGAAAAATTAAATTTAACAGTAATCAATTCAACAGGTCAAATGAATGAGTAACATATTGTAGGTAAATCCTTGCTAATGTAAACCATAACAATACTGCTCTCCGATAAAATTATTAGATTGAAAATTGTGCAATGATTATTGAGTAAATACATATTCAATATTTTTTCAAGAAAAGAAATAACAGTAACAGTAAGTACAAAATAATCTTACCATACTTATCTTCACTTTCACCAGTGGTTATAATACAATAGAACATTTATGATTTTGAAAGATAAGAATTGAAATGTCTTAGACTTTTTTCACTCATATGCTAGTCATTCAGCTTGGTATTTATGGGAGTTTGTTCTTTAAGTTTATATTCTTGTGCAAACCCAAATATTTTTATTACTGTTAATTTTCATGTTCAAAGATTAGCATCACAATATTGATCTTAATGAAAATTCAAAGACGCATTCATTTTAAAATATCATATAAATGACAGTAAAAGAGAAAAAAAGCATTTTTGTTTTCGAATTATTTTCACAATTTTGAAAATGAGTATTAATTAATTTTTATATTATCATTGAAAAATCACTGTTTTTGTACAGAGAATAACACAATGCGACATGACACAACACGACACGAAACAACGAAACAACAACACGATGACACAAAACAATGACAGGAACCAATTTAATTGCCCTGGAACTCTTTAGTGCAGAGTTGATAAAGTATAGGCACCCAGTACAATAGAAGTCTTACACTCAGGTATTATAACTTCCACTTATTAGTCCATTATCTGGCATATGTGACTGCAGGTAAAGTCAACTGTACTTACCTAGTGTTTTGAACAGTACATGGCAGCAAATAGAAACTTTCCTAGGTATGCTTTTGAAAAAAAACTGAATTCATACTAATTCTTATGTATAAGGTACATTAGCAGTAACGCTTAAAGTATGTAATACGTGCGACAAATATGGTATCTACTTTGGTATGTATTTTTAATAGTGTATGTACTAAGAAAATCAGTGTTTTCTCAGTAATTTTTTTGTTTTCTACCTAAAAAAATAATACATACGTCTGGAGAGAGTAACGCAAAATACAACACACACACTCTATTGTTTTTGTGATTTTTTTATTAACAATGGCGCCACAAATGAAAAATGGCAAAACGAATGAGCCGTTCTTTAGAACAGCTCATTCAATTCACACGGTGATGGCGATAGCCATCGTCCGTGACCAAATTGGAATAAGCCGTGGGTGCGGCTTATACTTTCCACCATTGTGATGGCGTAACGCCCACAACGAATAGATAACCAGTGCCATCGGATGGGCCACACCAGCGGCACCATCCGCTTCTCCTTTTAGTTTCATAGAAGTAACTATTTTTTGAATGCAAGCTTGTTAATTATTATTCCAAAGCCATCTGTGCTGCTACTTATTATTTATTTGTCTATTGTAATAACATAGGGGCAAAACTTTAATTCAACCTACACGTTCCAAACTTGGAACGCCATCATCAATGATGGTGTTGTTAGCTCTTGTTGTTACTCTAGTTGTTTGTGCTTTGGTATGGTATGGTTGTTCTTGCACGCTAGGTTATTTGGTCTCAGTCTATCACCGGATTTTGTTTCCCTTGAATTCAGAAACTGTGTGGCAGGAATCTTCATTGTGACTCAAGCAAAATTAAGTCAAACTACATTTGTGTGCTAAATGAGCTCTCTGACTGCCATTGTTTGTTTGAGAAACTGGACCATCTATTTGACCTCAGTGAGACGATGTCACCAGCTGACTTTATGATTCATTTCAACAAATGGGATGATGAATTGACTACCTATATGAAGTTGTCAGAGAAGCAGTGTCATAAGAGAACACGGAATCATCTAGACTATAGTCCAGTCATTGGTCTGTAGATTAAACACTGGCATATTCTGGCCTGGATATGTTCCTACATCCTCGGCAAGGTGCCAGACACAAGGAATCTCTGTCGGGCAGCTGATCGCAATGGAATCCTACATCCACTTTGGTACATGCTGGAGGAAGTTGAGGCACACCAGCAAGTTTGTGAAGAGTGACTGAAGGTGTTGGAAAGTCTTGCTCCTGAGTTGCATCTGCACACCTACGTGAACGGGTTATTGCAGCTGAGGAAGATGGAGATAAGACAGCGGTGGAGGAGATCAAGGGAGTTATACGTAGAGAGTATGTTAGGAAGAAGTTTGGGCATCTTCGCTGGGTTGTGAAAGGAGAACCGGCTTGACAGATCTTTGATGTCAAAGTTAAGACTCCAGACGGAGTGGTGCATCATGAGGAGGAAGATCAAATGTTGGATGCAGTTGGCGGAAAGCTCACACAGTGGTTTCGATCAGGATATAGTGCACCATGCTGTAGTGGAGAACTTTTCAATGATTTGGGGTTTACGGGTGACTCTAAAGTGGCACTGGCCACTCTTGAAGGATGATATACTTTTCCTCCAGATACTGATGATGCTACTTCTCTCCTTTTTGAGGAAGCAGCCAAACTCTATGCATCCCTGTCGGAACATGAGATTGCCACCTATGTGACTGTGGAGGATTTCCAATGGTGGTGGCAGAAGGCCAATGATCGAATCTCAAGCTCATACTCTGGTCTACATATGAGTCATTACAAGGCAGCAAGCTTTGATAGAGGTCTCTCTGGCCTTCATGCCACTAAACTCACTCTGATGGCAAAGGTGGGACTTCCTCTTGCATGGTGGGGATGTGGGGTGGCAGTACTCTTGGAAAAGATTTGTTGCAACATTTTTGTTGATAAACTTCAAGCTATCTGTCTGTTTGAAGCTAATTTTAACTGGTGGAACAAACTGATTATTGCCCGTTGTATGATGAATCTGGCCTATAAAACTGACACAATTTTACAAGAATATTTTGCCAAGAAACACAGCCAAGCATCCAATGACGTCATGGCAAAGACCCTTTTTGCAGATGTGGTGAAGACTCAGCATCGCTCAGCTATCATTGCCTTGGCTGACTGTGCAAATTGTTATGATCAGATGGCACATCCTCCTACTGGAGTTACTCTTCGTGCATTTCAGGTTCTGCCAGAAGGAATCCACCTCATGTAGATTGCTATACAGACAATGAAATTCTTTATTCATTCTGGCTTCAGTGAAGCAACTACGCCATTTGGAGGGACTCCTGATCGTCCAACGTTTGGGTCAGGGAAAGGAAGTGGAGGTGCCCCTCCTTCTTTTACTGCTGTCTCAACAGTTGTGGTGAGGGTGTACAAGAGGCAAGGCCATGGAGCACAACTTGTTTCTTCGTATACCCAGCGTTTGCTCCTTCTTGCTGCCATCATGTATGTGGACGACACAGATTTACTCCATGTGGCAGAGGATCTCTATGCTGGCAATGACAAGTTCTTGGAGCAGGTTCAAGAAGCTGTCCTGGCTTGGGGAAAGTTGATTCAGGCCACCGGTGGTGCTCTTAAGCCTGATAAGTATTATTGGTATTTCTTTAGTCACAAGTTCATGGGTTGGGTACCCAGGCTCAAGAAGGTTGCAAATTTGCCTTGTATGCCTTTGCTCATCCCGCAGTCCGATGGTTCTACTGCTGCTATTGAGCTGTTGGAACCAACCACACAAAGGAAGACATTGGGTTTTCACTATAACCCTGCAGGTAAAAGTAATGAGTAGATCTTGGCTATTCGGAAGAATGGGCTTCACTAGGTGGGATGGCTCACTTCTCGTTATCTGCATCCTCGTGATGCATGGTTTAGCTTCTTTATCCAATTGTTTCCAAAGTTAAAGTATGGCCTAGTGGCTGTAGTGGTGCCACCTTGTTTGCTGGAGACAATCATTCAGTCAATGTACTTCAGGGTACTCCCAAAGCTTGGAGTCAATAGGCATATCATGAAGGTATGGAGAATGCTCCCTGAAAAGTACCAATGTCTTGGTCTTTCTAATTTTGGAATTGTTTGTCTCTCCACAAAGCTGTGCTTCCTATTGACTCACTGGGGTAGGGACACCTCCGTGGGAAATCTGCTCCTTCATGCACTGGAGGTGTTTCAAGTGGAGGTTGGTTGGCGAACAAATGTATTTGGTTCTGACTACTCTCTTCTCCATGGACTGGCAACAGATACATGGTTCAAGAATCTATGGGCATTTTTGTCCGTCTTCCGAGTCAACCTTTGTGTAGGGGAGGAGGGGTCAGTGCCAATTCTGAGGAAAGGGGATAGATCTCTGATGGAATGTTTTGTGGCAGAAGGGTACAAGGGTAATCAACTGGTGAGGTTGAACCGAGTGAGGAAGTATAAATGTCTCTTTTATCTGTCAGAGATCACCCATTGTGATGGACGTCACATTGATGCAGAGGTGCTTTTGAAGTCATATGTGTATCCGTCTATAATCTCATATCCGCGGGAAAAGCCAAAACAATTGGACTTCAGCCTTTGGAATCAGGCCATCCATGATATCAGCTCTTCAACCCTTTGACTGGACAAGCCATTGGGCAGCTTTCTTTGAGCCCCGCTGCGTACAGACTGGTGGTTCTTCTGCCCACAAGATGACTGGGTGCTCAACTGCTATCAGAACTATGCTAGGTGGAAGACAGATGGATATGTCTTTAAGTCTGGGCAGACTAGACATGGCAGGGTGTTTGAACATAGTTGGAGTGCCTATGGAAAACTGGACGGTGAAATGTTGGCTTCGGTGTCCTTGTTGTCTCCAACTGAAGCGCTCTTGCACTCTGTATCACCAGCGCCATAGTCTGAGACTTTCCTCCAGGACTTCTGGGATGTGTTATCAAGTCTGGATAATCAGTCATTGTGGGATAACTTCACGTGTGATGGAGATGGCAAATGGATTTCAAGTGGGCTTATTCAGGGATCTCTTCTAATTTTCATGACGGGTCTTTCATGCCTGAGCTGAGTCAAGAGGTATGCTCTGCCGCCTTTGCTGTAGTATGCTGTGTTACTGGGAATATAGCAAGTGGCACTGCAGTGGAGAAATGCTCAGTGGCAAGTAATTACAGAGGTTAACTATTAGGTGGGATGCTTATTCAGTTGGTCTTGTATGCGGCAACTAGACGGTCCCAGCAGTATCAACGCCCCACTGTCTACTGTGATAACAAGGGAGTGAAGAATCATGGGAGAAAGGCAGATTATGGCTTGGGAGATAATCAACAACAGTCTGACTTAATCCATCTCATTAAACGCCTGATTGCAATAAGTCCCTGTGGAACAAACTACGAGTGGGCTGCAGCCCACCAAGATGATTTCAAGGACTGGAATAAGCTGACTCCAGTTCAGAAAATGAATTGTTGTGTGGATCACTGGGCCAAGGAGGTGTTGCTCCAGGCAATTAGGATGAAGAATTTTATCTCTAGTTGCTTTCCATTTGAAAAGGTGAGGATTTCCATGGGTGGTGAGAAGATTTTTCACTCCGTGTCCCGCACAATTTATTCTAAGTGGGTATATGAGTCAGCTAAGACGCTCTTTCATTTGCTGAAAATTGTGCATCGGTCAGATTTTCATCTGGTTCAATGGGGCGGTATGGATGCTGCTATGAAAAATACCCAAAATTATTTTGGCTGTGGATCACCAAGCACGTGTCTCACTTCTGTGGCATGAACCAGCAATTAAATCGAATTGACAAATCTGTTTCCAGTCAATGTCCATGCTGTGGTCACGGTAAGGAGTCAGTGAAGCACATCAATTGTTGTCCTCATGAGGCGCGGGAGCAGCTGTTTTGGAACACAGTGAAGGAGCTGTTACAATGGATGTTAGACTCGGGAGTAAATGAAGACTTTCTCTGGGCTATCCAGGAATATCTGTATGCTCATGGGTCAGCAAGTTTAGTGTCATTTGTTGACAAAGACAGTCCATACCTGTTGGTTGCAAAGACACAGGATTATCTTGGGTGGGGCTCCTTTTTGGAGGGACGAGTTTCTTGAGAGTTTGTGAGTGTGGCGAAGGAGGCATATCATAGGACGGGCAAAAGGGAGGCAGCAATGACATGGATGAAAGTTTTCATTACTAAATTGCTTCACATCATTCACAGCCAATGGATACTACGGAACTCAGTGGTGCACTTTAAAGTGGGTGGGAAGACATTGCAGCAGCATACTATAGATAATTGCACTGTTCTCACAGAGCAATTTTTGGGTCCAACGTTTTGAGAATTTGGCACAAGCACCAGCTGGCGCAAGTGCAAAATTTGAAATTTGTGACCCAAAAACCGCGATAAGATAATAGTGCAATTATTTATGTGATCCCCGTATGTGCAGAAGAATAAAAAAAGCAAAAGGAATCCTGTGCACTTTTTTTGTATTCTTCTGCACTAGTGGGATTACATTTGTGTGGGAATTGTTTGTTGTTGAACACAGTGGAAGGTATGATTACTTTTGGAACAGTAATTGCTGCTGTACCAACAATTGGGAAGAATTTTTCAGCATAGATATCAAGATGGAAATTGCTCTTGAAGGCATAGGAGAAAATATTGTTGTGTAGTCAATGATATGTATGTGAGTGGGTAGGACATGTGTTCACATAGCATGTTAGGTATGTGTTGAATTTGGTTCCAAGTTCTGACATAAAATATGAGATGATCCACCAAAGAATTATTCAACCATCAACTGCCCCCATAAGGAGAGAATAACAAAGGGAGATATTTCAATTTTACCCAGCAATCCTCTGAGGAGACGTGTTATGCAATTTCAGATGCCAATCTGTAGAATTTTTGGATGATGATCAAGTTTCCATTGATGGTTGGGAGGAAAAGTTCTGTTATACCCAGCCAACTGAATGGTCACACTCCCAGGAAAAGGGCCAAATACATCATCTCAAAATTTAGATGAGTAAGGGTAAGGTTGAATATACTCATATTGATGCTCTCTTTGAGCTGATTACGAAAATAGGATGAAGTAAAATTGAGTTTGATAGTAAAATTTGTTACCATTTAAATTTGAATCCAAAAAACATTCACAATATTAGCATGTAAAAAATCACAAAATTTTCAATTTTAATGCATCAAAAATATTTTGAACACTGCTCCAAAACAAAAACTCATTCTCCTAATCAAAGCATTTTGAAAACTGTGCTCATCTTGCTCTTATCTCAAATATTGAGCAAAATGAGATATTGCTGGGAGACTGACCATACAGTTAACCACTCAGGTGCACAAGGACTGGAGCAATGGTGCCCTTAAAGTAGAATTCTTTTGGAGTGCATATCAATGGGTTTTTGGGAAAGATAAAATGAAGTTTGGGGTGGCTCTACTACCAGCATGAAGTATGCATAGATTTAGAGTATGCTCAGGGAATGGTGATGCTACCTCTAATTCCTTAAAGAAAGATGCTATGAAAAATATGATGAATCTACAAAGGAGGCCTACCCAAGACCCAAGAATTTAATTCTTTTCCATCAAGTTCCAAAGTAATGTTGGCCAGCACCTCTTCTCCCAGTAAGTGTGCAAATTAGGTGTGGGTGTGGTTAATTGTTTGAAAATGTGAAGTCATATCTGGAAATCCAAAATACCTGCAGTGACATGATCACAAAAAAGCTCATTAGGAAATGCCCCAATCTGTTGGATGTCCATAGACTATGTTCAGGATCCTGTACATGTTTTTAATGGGTCATTTGGCTAATGTATTTGGAAGTGATCCAATGAAATATATATAGTGAGATAAGTTGATGTGTGTGTTCTTCAGTGTCTTAATAGCCCTTTTTGACTATGCCCAAGTTCCCACATGTTGAAAATAGGCCTCTCTGCATCAAATATATAAAAAAAACAGAACAAAAAAAAACTGTTTATATTGACAAAAATTATTACCTTGTGTTTCTGAGTATGTTGTTGAATTCTATGGAGGTTTGTGTAAAGCTGGTATGATATGATCAATAGAGTACTGTGCATAAAATCATTCTATAGAGGTTTGAGTACACCCCAGTATGCTGTGTTTAGAATTCTCTACATAAAAATTACTAGCAAAATAAAAAAAGCTAGCCATAACCAGAATTGCTTTGAGCATATTATAAAAAAATCATTCCTGGGCACTAAACCCAGAACTGACCATCACTAACTTCACTAAAGTTCCCCTGGGGTCACTAGATTTCACAAGTGAATTTGTTACTTTTGTATTACAAGACATTTATGACAACAATGATGTTGGCTTAATTTGAAAGCAATTAAGTCAGACAGAGAGCCATTTTTTTGAGAGATGCAAAAAACACTTACAAAAAATCATTATTCTATCCATAATTTTTACATTTTAGCTACCATATTCCTTGAAGCAGTCCCCTCTAATCTCAAATTTCATCATCCTGTTGTGTGTTTTGTTTACTATCTCATTCTGGTAATGTTGGCTACAGCCACAATTGTCATCATTGTTATGTCCCATGGTTGTGTTGAGGACAGTATCCAAGGCCCACATATTAGATCCTGATATCTGTGCTGCACTGAATCTTTGCTGCAATGTATGCACCATTGTTGGTGTCAATGTCATTTGATATCAGCACCAGCAATGGCAGTGCTGGCCATTGCACTCACCGTTGACCAATGGCTGCTTTTACAATGGTTATCTGATGATGCATTGTGGAGATGGGGTCCAAGGCCAATCCAAGTACTCCACTATCAACTCCGCTGCTGACACAGATGCATCTATTGTTTTTGCCATTGATAGCAATGCTCACTGCCATCAGTGGTCAACTAGTACATTTGCCATTTCTGGACACAAATGGCAGCAAAACAGCTAATTATTGAATAATAATTTAGCAACAGTAAAATTAAAATTTAAAAGTAGTACCAATGAATTACAAACAAGTTTAACAATTAAATTAAAATATTAATATTATGAGGAGCTCCAGTTTGTTGGTAGTGTGATTCTAATGTAACACTCCATGCCAACTCAATGTTGGTAGCATCACCATCATCACAGCTTTTAGCCTCTGGTACATCAAGTTCCATAGAGCTAGGAGCACCAAAAATACAAAAATTTGGAGGCAACTTGAAGTGCTGTGATGGCAAAGCAATTGCAGCACAAAACCACTTGGTTAGGCACCACTCCAACTAAGGGGCTTTTCCTTAACAGGATTGTAAGTAAGTCAAGCCACGCCTAAAAATTGTAAAATGATAAACCCTCTTTATTATTTAATAGAGGAAGTCATGATGCCTACGCCAAAATGTTTTACGTAGGAAATATAATAATAATCAAATTGCAGCACTTGCTTCAAAAATAAGCAGGGGTGGTTGGAGTTTCTCAACTTCAACATAACAAATTCTGGCTTGGCAATTTTTTTAGGGCGTTTGATGTTTGATGATAGCCACAGCAAAGCACGTGTCTAAGGTGTGTTTTATCACTCTGTTTTAACAGAACATGAAACAACAAGCTCATCTTCATCCTCTATCCAACATCCAACCCAACAACCACCATGGCAAATGTCTCCACTTCCTCTGTACTTGCAGCCCTTTGGCAATGCCTCCTGTAATCCCTTCTTTCATGCCAATGCTTCTAAGCTCAAATAATACGACTTCGCTTCCTACCATTCCAAGTCCTCCAAGCAGCTATTTCATCTTCCACACAACCCACATTACATTCTTCTTCTTTCTCTCCCTCAGAAAATGTTGGTCTTATCATCCCCAATGAACCAAGTTTCCCCCTTTGGCCTTGCTTTCAGGTGCGTCAAAAAGCTCTCTAGGAAATACTATGTACAGTAAATTTGACAATATTTCCAACACCCTCTACTCATCCAAGCAACACCTCTTCTTTTTCATTCCCATTGTCCCCATCATCCAATGCCACCGCTGTTGCCAACTTCTTCAAGCTCATCAAACTAAAACCCTACTGTTTTGACCAATATTAGCCAGCCAACCATCTTCATGCCATTGACAGTACCATCTCAACACAATGAGACTCTGTGATCACCTACAAGTTTGCCACCGCCAACTTTGTCCAGCTCACCAAGCTCAAATTCTTTTGTCTTGGGAAATCAAACAGGTAGTTTGTAGCCCAAACTGTCCAACACACCATTGATTGGGGGTCTACATATGTAGGAACCAGCATGAATCTAATCTTGAAAACTTCAACCACCCCTGCTTATAATATCAATTGCTTTTGTTTGAACTTTTTCAGTAAAGAATTGGATCTCTGCAAGCAGACCTAACCTTAACACAAAATTTCAAAAGCATAACATGTTTTTATCACCAACAGATGTTATATTTCAAAACGCTTGGAATCTCAGCTTTAATTTGGTGTATGTTTTGTCCAATAACTCCAAAATCTCCCTGAGATATGATCTTTTTTAGGTATTTGACCAAAAAAATACGCCAGACCCCAGAGCGTTATTGAAATCCTGTTAACTGTTTGGGAATGGCCTTGTTTGATAGTAGGGAAATAAATGACTAAAAAGAAGGCAAAAACAATTGAAATCCATGAACAACTGTGATTTTTTTCATGTCATAGCTATTACTTTTGTATTGTTTGCTTTTCCTCCATGATCCATGATACTCCTGCTATCAGACATGCAAATTAAATTACCTGTTGGTCTTGAGGTAGGGTAGATTGTTGTTGCATAAATTGGTTCTATCCTGGATAAATAGAAAAAATGAACAGCATTGTGTACATACTACTTAGGCCAGCTACCAAATCCAACAAGGGTGCCAAGTAATCATACCCCAGAAGTTAGCTTGACATGTGATATCATGCAATCTGAGTTCTTCTGAAATGAGCAAGTTTTGAGTATATGATGAAGTTGTGCTGCAAAGCACTCTAAGATGCTGATATATTCAGTTATGCTGGATCCATTTCATGATGTGATGATGGCATAGTCTGAGGGTAGCAACTTGGGTTGCTGTTCCATTTTTGTGATGTTTATTAAGAAAAATAAAAAGATTGTACATTTTAATCTGTCATCATCAAAAGGTTGGAGTAGAAAGTAATTTCTGTGTAGAAAATGCAATGTTTTTGACATGAGCAAATTCAATAATTTTGCTAAATGAAACTGTAATTCCTATGTTAGTTCTAAGATTCACACACAACATTGTTGTTTTTTTTTCTTTAAATAAAATTGGCCCATTATCATTCTGTTTTTTTTTTTAATTTAAAATTTCAAATTTTCATTTTTGTACCATTTTTTGTTGCTATTCTGAATTGGATCTTTTTGAAAGTATGCTAGAAATTTCACAAACTTTTGGATCTGTTGCAATATCCAGAGGTTTGAAAGATAATTCCTACCAGGGAGGTAATTCATCCCCAACAGTCTTTTTTGTATGCAAAGATTTGCTATTTGAATATTGGGATTTTCTTACCCTTATAAATGTGGCTACATATATAAATATGAAAACAGGAGGAAAATATTCATAGATATATAAATGTTTATGATGCCATATGCCAACAAAAGATAAGTTGTAATACCATGGTTTTCAAAAAATATTATGTTGCACACTTTCTGAACTTTGATACATCAATGCATGTTTCTTAATTAGTATCATCATAGTATTTCCTAAATTGAACAATGTAATCTAGGGTTGCTTAGTACAAGCTTTACCTGCATGTAGTCTGGGTTATGTCTGTACTTAAAAAGTAATAAATAGTGAAAGGTATGCTTGCACTTATCTAACTCAGTTAACTCACTTCACCTGTCATATTTTTCTCATTAAATGAAAAACATGTTTTCTTTGCTCGTGTCAGCATTTAACATTTATTATTTTAAAGGAAGACCCAAAACATACTGAGATTGCCCATTTTGATTTCAAGTCTAAATTTACATGGTAAATCCCTAGTAAATCAAAAGGATTTTTCCTCACAAATAACACCATCAAATTTTAAGTATTTTACCCAGAAAATAGAAGGTCCCAATATTCTACATATTTTATTAGTGTAAACATTCATTTCCTGAGCAAAATATTTGATTTTTGGTGGTATTATTGGTGAAGAAAAAATGGTTTAACCAATGTAGATGTAATTGATAAAGTTTGTAATCTATAAAAATGGTGTCCTTGTTGAGACGTTTCTGAACTCAAACTATCAGAGTATGTTTAAAAAATGGACTATAATATTGTTTTTTGTTGTGTTGAGTCTACTCCAAGTACTAAATGTATTTTTGTAATACATGATATTAATTAAAACACAATTGTCATGCAAGCAGTGTGTTTTTCTGGCAGAGCAATCACGATGCGGGAAGGTCTTCAATTTGATTTTTGGCTCAATGCTTTGAGTTGAGGTCATTGTATTTTTGCTCTTTGAACTAATTTCCATGTGTATTATTTTCAAGTAAGCAGTAAGCAGTAAATAGATGATCAGATAGATATGATGTATATTGAATGGTGGTGGGCAGTACTCTAGTAGCTAGGTACCAGGCTTATGACATTAGTCATCTTCCTTGGTATACCAGTCTGATTTTCCACCTTGGAGAAGTTGACAAGGTTTGATACAACTCATCATTGTTCCTGTGTATGTAAAGAGCATATATGTATTTCTGTAGAAGTATTAGGGGTCTACAACTAGGTCACCTAACTGGTTTCCTATAACCCACCATCAGTAATGGCATTATCCTCAATTTGACATTTCCACTCACTGTTGTTCAGAAGTCAGAAATGGAGTTGCATTGCTGTTTTAAGCAGCAAATAAAGACATCAACACCTTCCCCATAATGATCATTGACTTATTTTGATGGGGTATGGGTGTAGGTGAGCCAGGTGGTTGTTGATTGAAGGGCCTTGATTGACAACCAACATCTTTTTGTTTAGAGCTATCAGTGGTCATGTTGTTGTTGTAAAAGGCCATGGTACAAGATGGCTTTATTGCAAGCCACGACATCACATTTCTAAATCCAAAAGCAAATATTTAAAAGATATTATAATTTGTTGGAGGCCGCCATAATGTTGCTCCGTGGCTGAGTTACCATGACCACAAGCAATTGTTTGAGAGAAATGAGGAATCTTGGTGGTTGGTGGACTCAATGTTGACAATGCTTTTATTGACCAATTGGAAGATGACTCTCATCATTTCTGCAAATAAAACCCACTATATACCCAACAATTAACATTTTTCAAATATTGATACTCCAATATAGAAACAGAAACAACACTTGAAGTTGTGATGAATGCCTGTGTTGACTTTGCAAAACATTGTTGGTTGTGTCCAATGATTGGTGCTTGTCCATAAGATTTGGCTGCTCTGGTGTTTGACCTTTGACCTGCATTTCAGAGCCATATATTGAATTAAGCTCACATAAAGATAACTACAGATAACTAGTCTACACCTGATATTAATGAGACTCCCCATTTTGGTTAAATACATAGTGTGCTCTTACCAATCTGCTCAGACAATCCACTTGACAGGTTTTGATGTGTGTCCAGTTGAGGACATAATGGAGATGGTTAAAAAAACTACAGTCCAAATTGATGGCGGTCCCAGTAGTACTCAGTATCAGTATGGTTTCTGTATGAGGGGCAAGTAATATCATAAAAAATTCAAGACTTGGATTCAGTTCAGGGAATGAAACAGTAGTAGTTAATTAGCAAAAATTAAAGTCAAGGCAACTGTTGTCATAAGCCTAGCACTGTACTTCTTAAGTAAGTAGGAAGGAACACACAAAATACACACACATTTTGTTATTATTATTATTAGTTTAGTATTGCTTGTACTTATAATAATACAGATTCCATTGGAAATGTAATTATTGAGATATTCTTCATTTTTGTTCATGCATGAAGACTTGGATACTTTTTGTGGCATTATTTGAATTCATTTTTACGTATGAAGAGAATATGAGTACAATGCTATCATTTTATTTATTTATTATGCTTCAATTCATTTAGGTACATGTACACAAGGTACTGCTAACTGCAGTAGAACAATATCACACAATATATATTTTTTATTATTTTTATGGTACCTACAATTGTACTATCATATTTCTCTATTTTATTTTTGAATGATTGCTTCATACTTAAGTATCCCTTAACCCCCTGAACATAACTACTAAATATTAGGCTATTAGATTCATTATTTTACTAGTGTTACTTAGTAAACATTACCCTTCAGTAAAATTGCTGTTTCTCAGCGAATATTTGAGCTTTTTACCTAATTTTTTTTTCCTCTGAAAGAGGAGAGTTCGCTCTTGAACTCTATTGCCGCGGCTGGGAGGAGCAGACTCCGATTTTGACGAGAAACTCCAACGGATCTGAACAGTCCCGGAGAGAGGTGTTTCAATTACATCGACATCAAAATTTACGATTCTTAGTATTCTTATTTGATTTGTACATACGATACTATGTACATTACCCCGCCCGCCAAATAGTTTTTTTGATACATTACCTCCCGGTACTTAAAAATACAACCTACTTTAATGAGCGCCCTACATACAGGGCGACCCCAAGCGCCTGACAATGATGATGGCATCCACTTGGGCCCCATGTTGGTGGCAGGAAACAGGCCATAAAATCAGTGCCACTCACAACGACTATTTGGCAGTCGATGATATGGCCTTGGGAGACATAACGCCTACTTTCGGGCAGTGTGTTCAATGCGGGCGAAGCCGGTTTGTGGGGGCTGAAAATATTATTTGAGTAAGAAAAAAAATCTTATCAACTAAATATCAGGCGCCCGCTGGTTAAGGGATATATTCTACTGCCCGAGAGCCTGCGCCTGCGAGAACAGAAAAAGGGATTAGAAAAGAGTGACTATTACTGACTATTACCTTGTTTGGTACAGATCATTGCTCCCTCTGTCTCACATAAGACAAATCCCTGTTTTTTCTGTTCCACAAACAATTGACAATTTTTAATACCAGCTCCTATTGTTGAATCTACGGGTGAAGCTTGATGGCTTCCTTCAACCCGCCCACCATGGGATCAGCCGACAGACCTCTCTAAGTACCATAGAGAAAGCTGTCCCAAAAAAAGCCTTAACAGCTGCAATGAAGGGTTTGCAACACATAGCCATCAACCTTATGGACTCTCTATGGAGTCTAAGCTTTAAATGATGGTGATAGGCCTAGTATGGCCATGTACAACAACACTACTGAACAATGTTCGCTGCCATCGTTGCCTGACCATGGCATCCAAAATAAACAACTGATCAACCATTGCCAACATAACTAAGTGCATGGTGCGTCAGATACAGTCAACAACTGTTGTCTGATTGGTCAGTTGTTGGGGAGGCGGCATAGCCATTCAGAACACTCAACATTTGTCACCACCATGGTGGTGATGCTGTTTTCATTTGGGTTAGTGAAAAATAGATGATAGAAAGTACCAAAATACACACAAAAATATACACTTCCTAATATGTAGAATTTTACATAGATGTTGTACAAAAAAACTCTAGAAAGGTAAATTAACTTCCACGTGTAATATTATATAAATACACAGTAAATACACAAAAAATCCACCTTTTACTAGCAAACTCATGTGTATTTTCATGCCTCAAGTTGATCCAAAATAAAAAGTCTAATTTTCACCATCTGTAGTTTTCATGTGCCTTTTAGGCCATGAAGACATGGAGAAACCCCCAAGATGTCATACATCAATGACAATGGAAAGGTAAGGATGAGTACCCTAATTAATTGTAGGTGAATCCGTGCATACCCCCTAGAAAGTGTGCATACACTTTGAAAGTCCTTTTGAAAATGTATATACACTTGAACCCTGAAAGCTTGGTGACCTTGTAATATGTTTATTTCTTAAGTCAGACAAATTTGCCTTGTTTTTACCTCTTACTTGAAAGGTAAGTAGGTACCTAGAGGTAGATACATAAGTACTCCTACCTAAGTAGGTAGGGAGAAATTTTTTTGAAAGTGTGTATACCCAATGCCAAAATAGAAAGCATAGACACACTTGAAAAACCTCTTTGAAAGTGTGCATACTCTTGAGATTGAAAGTGTGGTCACCACACTTTCACCTACAATTAGGGTAGAATCAAATTTACATACTGAGGGATTTTCAGGTAGGACAAATATTGAGCTTAACCCCGCCAATATCACCCATTCATCAATTTCATGAAAAACAGAGGGAGTATTATTTTTACTTGCTCTCAAAGAAAGGGATTAAGGAGGATTAAGGAATTGTATGTGAAAATATTATATGACATGTTAATTAGAAACTGGCCCCAAATTAGCTTGATAAATTACTACCTAAGTATATAGTAATGACATTTTGCATTTTTGATGGTTTACTAGAGGTAGGAACATCATATATGATTCTTTTTTATGAGCAGCTCCAACATATTTTCTTTTATGAGGCTGTCTTTTTGTTTCCATCACTTTCCCATATCTGATATCTGACATCGCATTGTGGGGAAGTGACACCCAAAATGTCACTGGAAACTGCATTTAAGTTCAGCTCACTTTGGCACATTCAAAAAAAATGTGACGATGTTGAATGTGGTCTCTTTTCAAACAGCAGAAAAACCCCACATTGAGGCCAATGTGACCCCTTTTTTTTGGACGGCATCAATAGCAAAAAACCCTCACATTGCTTTTGCGCGCGATGCTGCGCGATCAAAGAAGTCACAAAATTATTAGAAGGCTTAAATAAATTAAAAGTGCTGCGAATGCATGAGAACACATGTCAGACATCCCTCGTCTATCCCAAATTTATTTACAATCTTTTACATTACTCTAGCCAGTCTTAACTCTATTTAAATACAAATTGAATTATTTTCTTGGCTGATGTGGCAATATCAGTATTTGCACCATGACTTTTGGAACAAAAATGCGAACTAGATTTTGGTCACATTGCCACATCGATTGAAGGACAGATGCACAAAAATCAAATGTAACAATGTGACAAAGTCACAAAGTGAGGAGAACAAAAAGACAGCCTAACCACTGTACTACTATACTTTTTTGACTTTTCTACAAGTTAAAAATTATTCAGCATCATTATCATCTGTCACACAGATTAATTGATGAATAACTACCTTATAACGTAGAAATCAGTACTAGAATCCTTAGAAGCTAAGAAATCTCACGTTCTGCTCTAAAATCTATATGTGGATAACTGAAGGTTTTTATGTAGAAAATTACAAAATATAACACCCCTTTTGACCAGGTAAAATGACCCTTAATGATGCAATAAAAAGTAGAAATTAGTATGTTTGTCTAAAGGTTGTGAAACGTCACAGTCTCTAAGATATTACAAATATCAAAATAAGTACTTTCAGGCTATCCTTATTACAGCCCCCTTCCTTGGTGACATAAGACTTGCACATGTGGTATTCCTTGCACCACAGCTTAGTGGGAAGCTTGAAGCCCTCATCACCTCCTCTCCAGACAAGGTTGCCAACCTTTGGGTCTGTGCCCTTCTTCTCTCCTACCTTCCTGTCTTTGGTAGAGTGATCGCTGTTTTGGCCTGCCTGTTTGTGTTTGAGTTCATCCAGTCTATTGTTGATTCGTTGTTCTCTCTTCTTGGCTGCTTCATCTAGTGCCTCTTTGGCTGGGCTGTTGTTTCATAGACCACATTCTGGGGCAGGGGGGGTGCTCCTTTGAAGATTTTTGCAATCTCTTGTTTGAAGTCCCTGAACTCTTCCCACAGTTCATCCAAGAAGTTGTTGCCCTGCAGTGCTTAAACTCCTTGATTTATGACATCTCCTTGCTGCTTGATGGTATCATTCACCAATGTCGTGCCTCCACCCTGTAAGTGTTGATGTTGTGCACAATGTAATGGTTGAATTTTTGCATGTGCTTGTGATTGTGCTTCATCCAGTTACGTCCTTTGAAGGATGTGACGAGGCTAGCTATGTCTCTGATGATAACGAAAAATAATGGCATAGTCGTGGGATCATCAAAGTTAAGTTTGAACCACTGAAGGCAAAATGCTGTCAGATTTGCCAACCAACCCAAGAGGTGTTTTCTTCTCCAACTGTATTGGGTGTGAACTCAGTACTTTGCTTGGTGTGTTTGGCATCAATTTCACATAGCGCATCTTCAATGGAATGAAGGTTGGCCTTCTTTTCCTTTTTCTCTGTGGTTTGGGACAAATCAGGGGAAAGCATTGGCAGGTAAAAACTGCTGAGAACTTTGCAGTTGATTCTTGTGATGGGTCTTCCATGAAGAATGAATTGCACCATTAATGCAAGGGGTACTTTGTCAAGCTCAGGCAGATCCACATTGTGCATGAGATAATCATTTGTTTTCAATAACTTGGAGCAAGTGCTTTCGTAGTTGGACTTGAAGTCTGCACACATTTCCTTTTTGGAGGATTTTTCAAGGAGTCTGACGCACGTGTTGCCTAGTGTGGGTTCCTTAACCTGCTTGCCATTGTTGGTCAGAATTATTCCAAAGATCTGGAGCCGTGCTTTCATTTTTTGTGGCTGTCTGACAAGTCATCATTGTCATTGACCTTTTTAGTTTTCCTGAGGATTCTTTGGCCCAGACCTTGGTTGATATCTGCATCATCTTCATCTTGCTTGCGTGCCAGGGCTTTGATCTGGTCTGCGTATGCAATGAATTTGTTTTGCAGTTTCTTCTGAGCTTCTGCCAGGATTGGGTCATTGTTGTCAAACGCTGCAAGAGGGATGATTGTGATGGTCTCATGCTTGTGGCCTTTGCTATCCTTCTTTGGTAGATATGCTTTGTGACCGCCGGTGGCCTCACATTTTTTTGCTGGATCCTCATTGTACTTGAGGAGTGTTTCTAGCCACGCACTAGCCCGTTCATCAATGGCAGAGAGTTCATCAATTGTATGAGGTGTCACTGATGGAACCCAAAAATAGTTGAAACCCATATGGAAAGGGGATTTTCAAGGGTATTGCTACAAAACACCGCTCATCATTGTCTTTGTCCGTACGTTCCAGATTTTGGAGGATTGGCTTGAAGTGATCTTTGGCCTTGTTGATGGCTTTGCCTTCGATGAAGAATCCTTGGGTGGATCATTTCTTGACAAGGACAAACACATGGCAACTGACCTTGACCAGGATGGTTTTGAACACTGGGTTTGCGGCTACATTGCTCTTTGATCCAAAAAAAGAAGAATTTGCTGCTACCTTCTGTGACCATTTGGGGGACATAGAGGTCTGTAAGGACTTTGTTGTTGTCCCATATGAACAGGAGCCTTGTTGTGGTGTTGCTCTTGATAATGGTAGCTTTGCGTTTTGTGCTGGTGCCAACTATATACTTGGTCATTGTGTCTTCATAGTCCACTACTGCTGTTCCCTCATCAGAGATTATATATTTTGGACAATAGCCCCAATAACTACGACCCCAATATTATTGATACAAAATAATCAGCCCCAACAATATTTGTATCAGAATTACGTAATTCTGTATAAAATTACCT
>JALLOT010000523.1:0-19590 GCA_036939595.1 Thalassiosira livingstoniorum
GGGGGTCTGAACCTCCAAAAACAATTTTATACTTTGAGGTCACATATCTTATTTATACATTCCCCCTGGTTTGAACCAATTGTTTGTAAAATATGTTCATTGTACTCATATATATTATTTGAATAACCCATTTAGAGAGTGTTCATTTGGAAAGGGAGCCCAGTTGGAATACAAATCTCCTCCTCAAATCACCATTGGCATCATCAATTTTTGACTTAAGGTATCTCTTTGGATCACAAATAATATTGGCTTGTCAAAAAGATGTAAAGAATGAAGAAGAAGACAACTGAAAAGAAGTAATCTATTCAATCTATGAAAAAAACAATACTTATCATTTTTGTTTATTGAACTCTGTTTTCTTATGAACAAGAATATGCTTCTTTGGAAAAGTTGCTCTTCAACATTGGATATTTGATGGGCAAAAGTCACTCCTTGAAACAATTCACATAGTACAGAGGATAACATTTTTAGTTTAACTAGTTGGTTTTTGAAGGAAAAAGTTGAATAAATAGTGAACATAACATTCCATCATGTATTGAAGTGTTAAATACAAGGTCTAAGTTCTACATGGGGAGCATATTCAAACATTTATTTTAAAAAATATCACATTCCCTTGTTTTATTGGAAAACTGCCAAAAAATCCATGGTAAGATTGCTAACAAAATTTAAAAATTCATAAGATCAAAAGTATGGTTGTTCACTTGGAGCACAATAGTAATTTGGGTCCCCATGACAAATGAAAACAGATCATTGATGCTGCTCCAAGTATTTTTCAATTTTTTTGCTTTAGTTATTTACTTGTGCACTAGTTAAAGGACAAATTTCATGTAAGTGCCCATAGGAAAAATTCAGATGCTTTGGATAGCTTCAGATGGAATTGTTATCATTGCCATGGTAAAAAAATACAGTTTATTGTGCTGTAAGCTGTTGTGTGGGTATTGTAGGTATGTGTTATTCTGGCAATAGAGAGTAGATTAGAATAGCAAAATGGCCATGGTATTTTTTTGGCTATTAAAAAGTCATTGTTACCATTTTGGAAGTGTCGTGTATGAAGTGCGGTACATTTCTATCTGTTACAAGCGGACCGTCTCGGCATCAGATGGAGCGGAGTATTTTTGCTGTTTCTTGGTTTCGCAAACAAGACTTAAAATTTGGCTACTATTTCTACCTACGTACGCAGTATATATTCCAATTTCATACTCTATGAAGTATTGGATGAATTCATCATTATTAGACTCCCACTCCCAAGACTGGGACTGGGCACATGTAAATTTCGGCGAAATCTTAAGCCACAGTTAGACCAAGAGGTATCCGCAATAGATAATTAACCCATAAACAAAAAGGCCCCAACGAACCTCCCGCTCCATACAGCATCGGACTTAGTATTGTATTACGAGTATGATGTTGTATGTGGGTAGACAGGTACTCCCAAATACCTACTAACTCGTACTATTCTACCCTATTCTACCTACTACGTTAATCACAACTAACACTAGTCGTATACTCGTAGTATATACTACTGTACGTATGCTATTGTATAGTACAATGTTGTATTCTACTGACGTAAGTAGGAGTAGGTAGGTACGAGTATCATACATCTCCAAAAAATAAAGATCACCAATCATACATCATACTATGGTACTACAATATCAATCTAATCCCAATCCCCAATCACCAATCACCCCCAACAAGATTTGAATTTGAAAATGGGAACCCAACCAAAAGCCCTGCTGAGCCCTGCCTGATTTCCCTTCTCTTTGAATGAACTGCTCTGAAATCGGATTAGCAGTGCTTGCGTGTGGTGCGTGGCATTAGATGGCATTGCTGTGGCAATTAGGTCGTATTTGTTGTTTTTTGGCACAATGAATGCAGATGAATAAGATTACACACTATTACACACATCATCATGGCGGATTTCAGAGTTCGTTAAAATAGTTCGGAGAGGTTCGGAGTGCTTTCGGAGTGCCAAACTAAAAATGAACGAAAATCATAGCATAAGTAGGTAACTATAACACTCCGCGCATCTCTAATCCCGGGAAAACGGCCATTTCAGAGCATTTCAGGCAAGCAGCAAGCAGGACGTCCTTCATTCTTTACTGCAACCTATGACATACGACGGAGTAGAGTACAACGGCAGACAACTTCATACAGCAACAGCAGCAATTGTTGTTTACTGCGCAGTTTCACAACCCTTCTTTTAGCTGGAGTCGACAACCCAACGTCATCCAACAGCATCCAACATCATCTATGCCCAACATCACCCAGCGTCACCCAACGTCAATTAGCCCGAATCGTTTGGAGCACACGCTTTTGTAGCACGATAGCACATGATAGTACATTCACTCTTACGCTTTCTTCCGCGAAGACAAGATGGCAAGACGGACCAAGAATTGAGAAGTTCTAAGACTCAAGGAGACACAACACACAACATGCAAAAGGCAAACGCAGATCAAGGGGACTCACATGAACAACAGGTGAAACAAGACTCGAACTGCCTCAGACTGCCTTTCTCTCTGCTATCCTACTATCCTACTATCTACTAGCCCAATCTAGCCCAATCTAGCCAAATCTAGCCCCAACGCTCAACCCAGGCAACAGGCAGGCTTAAACCTCAAACCTCAAATAATGATAAACTGACTGGTATCTCCTCTCGAAACTTCCCCCAACACAACGGCAGATTGGACCGTAGACCACCGGATTTTGCCCAGCAGTAGATTGAATCATGGCAACCAACATTAGAGGCAGCAGCAGGAGCAGCAGGACCAACAGTAAGACCAAGATGGCACCTACGCCCGGCCATCCCGGTCACTCCGGCGGCCACTCCGGGTATTCCGGCTACGACATGATCTCATCTCAATCGACGTCACGAATGCTGAATTCCGAATTGGCCAAACGAATGAGAGATTTGGCGGCTGCCACGGCGGCTGCCAGAGAGAAGAATGAGAAGCATGAGAAAAATGGGAAGAGTGAGAAACAATCCAAACACTCAAATATTTCAAATAACTCGAATAATACAAATATCAGCAATGCACGCAGCAATCATCATTTTTCAAATAACACTCCTAATCACACGACAGAAGAATCACTGGGATCATCGTCCTCCACAGCATCCGCATCCGCATCCGGCCCGTTGCATTCATTGTTTGCTCCATTATCGTCCATGCTTTCCTGTGCTCCCAACACGGCGGATATTTCCGACATGATGGAGGAAATGGAGGATGCCGGCCGTGATGACAATGATTTAGTGGACAATTGGTCGACCCCTGCAGTACTAGGAGCAGCACCACACACACCAGCGACTCCTCGAACGCCTCGAACTCCACACACCCCAGCAACGCCCAACCTTTCGAAACATTCAGCCACTCCAGCCACTCCAGCAACTCCATCGACAGTTCAAACGACATTTTCGGCAATGTCCTCGTCTGCCTCGGTAGTTTCCAATCTTACCCCGCCTTCCTCTTTGCCAGTTCGAAAAACCATGTCAACGATGCCCACAATGCACACAATACCTAAATCCAATCCCAAATCCAATCCAATATCGAAAGTTAATAGATTGGACGATGCCGAACATATTGGTGACATTTTCATTGATAAAAGTGATAAAAGGCAAGTTTGGGACACCGCATGGACTCGACCGTCCAATGTCCGCTCGACGCACCAGCCTCCTTCTCCGGGACGGCATGCGTCGAGACCGTGGCCTCCCCAATCATGGCCTGCCTGGGGATGGAACGGGGAAGCGAACGCGGAACAATCACAACAGTCACAAACGTCACAAGTGCTACAAGAGCAAGCTCCAGTTCCAACTGCTCCAAATGCTTCAATTGTTCCAACTGCTCAAAATGCTCCAACTGCTCCAACTGCGCATCGTACACCTCATTCGCCTCATTCGCCCACGGGGAGAAAGCATCCTTCGTATCGGCAGGACAATATTCACACTGTGCATAATGTGCACAGTCATTCAGAGTTTGTCTCTGGCAGCAGCACCGGAAGGATTATTTCTGGTACTACGAAGAAAATAGCGAAAACACCAACGACACTGACAACACCATCAACAACGAACGTACCAATGCCAAAATTAGAACAGCGGGATCCATCAGGAGGATCCGAACGATCGGGGAAATCCACTCGATCGTCTCGATCGTCGGGCAGATCCGGGGGAAACGATAATAGCACGGCCAATGGAAAGAATACTTTTTCAGGGTCCAAGTGCAATAATTTGGACTACACTCATGAAACCATGACGGAGGCCATTCGAGGGTTGCAGGACTTCGAAGAGATGCACACTTCCTTAACTTCCTTAGGGGAAGTGGGCGGCGTGAGTGGCGTGAGTGTGGAATTGCAGCAGGTGCAGCAGTTGGCGAAACGGAAGAGTTTTAAGGTGCAACAGCAGCAGCAGCAGCAGCAGCGAGAGAAGAGGGATGGACAGTCAGGGCAGTCGGGGCAAACTTCAGAGCGAGCAGGGCAGGTCGAGTCCAAGACTCGAACCAATCCCTTCCTCAAACTGAAACCAAAGTCGAAATCGGGAAAGGAGCATAAAGAACAGCAGCAGCAGCAGTCGTCAAAAGCACATTCTTCTTTATTTTCATCCGCCAAGAGGAAAAAGTCTGGAAAACACAAAACAACACTATCGAATGATGCAGGCATATTATTCCATCTTGGCGAAGGTTCTTCCACATCTCAAACACCTCCAGTACCTCGAACACCCCAAACAGCTCAATCAGCTCAAACATCCCAAACAGCCCCCATTTCTCCCAATCGACGACGAACAGGCACCGCCCCCAACACACCCGTGGACGTCGATGAAATCGATGACATCTCCCACAACGACGACTCTTCCTCCGGCAATGACGGCCATGACTCCGATGACGACACGGGATACTACTCCGCACCCACCGAGGCCGACCTCCGTCGCCACAATCAATCGAATCAATGGAATTGGGCGGGTGGGAGTGCCCCCATTGGAGGAACGGGACTTGGAACTCACCAAAGTAAGGGAACCAGTCTCAACGGTCTGGGCAGTCGAGAAACCTTGGGTACGGAAGGAGTCTTGTCGCAAATGGGAATGGAGGTCCACGAAGAAGATTATTGTATCGAGGGGGAGTTTGGTTCCAGGGGAGGACGGAATCCGAGTCATTCTTCGTATTATTATGGCCATCATGGGTGTGGGCATGTGGGGGGTCGAGGTACGAAGTTGAATTATCATCGGAATACTCCGAGTCAATCGGATGTGGATTTGAGTGAGTTGTTAGGATCGGATTATCAGAGGAATAGAGAGAAGCAAGGCAAGGAGAGGAAGCAGGACAGGCTCAACATTGGAGCGATTGGAAAACGCACCAGCTGTGATACCAACGATGAAAAAGACCAAACTGCCGCCAATAAGGAAGGGAAGAAAATTCAAGGAATGAAAAAGCTGGCACGAAACACCATTGGGAATATCATTCATAAAGTCCAACATGGAGATTCCGAAGAGGACCATCCTCCAAGGTCGAATAGTGCCAATAGCACAAGTAACGATCTCACTGCCTCTGAATTTGACTCCCACGGTCAGCCCAATAACAGCACCACTACCAATACCAATGCCAACACCAGCCCTCGAACAAGAGTCATCGGCTCCAAAGTCCTCTCCATGCTACGTGGTCACCATCCATCGTCCTCTTCCAAAAAAGTCCCAAATCAAATTGGAATTGTCACGGTAGTGCCCCCCACCATGGGTGCCACTGGAATCATCGACGAGAACTCCGAAACCATATCCCAAGAGGAGTTTCAATTGCTTCAACGATGGCAAATGGCGCGTGCGCGAAGGGAGGGGAATGCATGGAATGATGGGACGGTGTGGAATGGATTCGGTAATGGAGGTGGAGGGGATACATCACGAAGGAGGAGGAGTGAGGGACCCGTGGATATCGATGATGTGGATGATGATCGTGCTGCGGGGCGTGGTGAGAGTGGGGAGCATGGTGGAGGGGAGGATGTCGTGGAGATTGACGTTCCTTCGGCTTTGATGTCGTTTGCACCTGGTTCTTCTTCTTCCAGAAAAACAGGAAGGATGAAAACGGAGAATGACGATGGTCACTCTATTACGGCAAGTTCGTGTGATCAGACTCTTCCAGTGGACAATCGGAGGAAACGAAGGCCCTGAGGAGTGAGGAGTGATGATTTTTTTGCATGGCATCTGTGATTGGAATGCATGATTTGAGTGCAGAGATGTCATGAATTTGTATTACATATTTCTATTATTGTGCTTTGTGGTTTTAATAGCAACTGTCCAAACATCTTTTTAGTAATTAGTAGTAGTAGTTCAGAATTCAAATGTACTTTTATACTTGAAAATCTTTCATAATGGGACGCAATGAAAGTACATTCATACAATATTTTTATTTAGAGATGAATTTCTTGCCCATGAAATCCTAAACGGTAACAAGTTGAGAATATGACAAAAATGAGAATAACCCAACATCTCCCACAAAAAGGTGTGGTGGGCAGTTTGAACAGATATACGCTGCATCCAAGTAGTAATCTCGCAGTGAATAGAGTGGTGGGCACGCTGAAGAAACAATGGACTCTGCAACCTTCCGAAATTGGCGATTGCCACACGGCATTTGAATGAAGTGCAGTGGCCTGTGATGGGGCCTGCACGTGGCATATATTAAACCATAGCATACATAGTTTGAGGAAGATAGCATAGCAAGACTATTAAATAGTTAAGAGATGAAATTTTATCTTTATTTACCTGCTTGCATCTTCCAATTTGAGAAAGAGAGTCAAAAGCATACAAAATGTCGACAAACAATTTCTTTTTGTCTTGGTTCTGCAACTGCAGAGAAAATGATCGAAAAAGAGATCAAATCATTCCACGAAGATGATTCAACAGCTTACAATATGGAAAAGATCGCCAATTTCAATAAACGAATCAAAATCACACGAGTCAACTGTGTACGGGACTCTGAGCCCGCAACGAGAAAGATGCGCTCAACAAGAAAAACATGCCAAATGAAAAAATAATTTCCTCCAAACGTGCAACGTCAACTCCGATGAATGGAACTAGGTAGTATTGAGGCTTTGTTCAGAGTCCGTGTTGACAAGAAATTGACAGTAGAGACAGAAATGGCAAGATCTCTTTAGGTGTAAATCCTCATTCATAATATGCTCGTTGGATACATCACAGTACCAACCATGCCATCTTTCAAATAACTTGCAGATTGCTGAGTCTTCTCCGAAATCATAAATGTCACTTCGTTCTTATTGTTAAAAAAATGCTTCACCCGACAACCGTAATCATGACCTTCAACAACGCCGATTGCCTTCTCCACCTCCTCCAAATCCGGTTCCTCTCCCTGAAACTTCATCGTTACAATCATATTGGAAGCCCACCTCCCTCCACACCACCTATCCAAAAGTTCCGTGCACCGTTCCGGATAGGCAATCACATCCGAAATCATCCAGCAATCTTCATCGGGTCCAATTCCAACCATACTGGGCTCAAATGCGAATGCATCCCCTCGTACGAATTCCACCATGCCATCCCTCATTAAAGCGGAATCTAATTCCGATCGATCCACCGCGACGACGCGGCATCCCAGTCGTCTCATGACGCTCGTCCACCCTCCAGGACATGCGCCGAGATCCACCACGGTGGTTGAAGGTTCGGG
This sequence comes from Thalassiosira livingstoniorum, assembly GCA_036939595.1. NCBI lineage: Eukaryota > Bacillariophyta > Thalassiosirophyceae > Thalassiosirales > Thalassiosiraceae > Thalassiosira > Thalassiosira livingstoniorum. Next base: position 7,650 of record JALLOT010000523.1, read on the forward strand.
AGAAATTCCCATGCATTCGATCCCTTCCATTAACTTTCTGTAGGCGGAGCTCGGCATCTTTTCGGTGATGTCGACTTTTGCAAGACCCAATGGATGGCAATAATTCGGCCAGGATGAGAATTGGCCCGGTCCTTTCGTTTCGCACTTTGTGATGCTTGCCACTGCGATATTGGGACTTTGAATCATGACTTGAAGAATCCAACTTTCATTCGGATGCATGACGTTTCCAGTGTTGTCCGTCGGAGATTTCCGAGCCGCAGGGAAAATATTTGCCATCATTTTTTGAATTTCTTCGCAAATCTTTTCGGATCTGTGTTGCATGGCAGGTTTCGATTGGCCCTTGCACATTCCGGGAACTAATGAGTGTATTCTCAAGCTTCCTTTTGGAGCAGAAAGTAGGAGCTGTTTTTGATTGGAACTCAATTCATCCACAGTGCCATCATCGCCACCATTGTAGTCTATGCCAAGAAGAGCTTTTAAGACTTCTTTTGCAATGCCTTTAATCGATTCGGCTGAAACAACTACTGATTGTGGCATGGTTTGGAGGGCGTAAACTGGATCGTAATGCGTGGATAAACATCCATCATGATCTTCTACCCGAACAAGACCAGGGTATGGGCTCATCAAATTGAAATTACTTCCCAGCTGCTCTGCATGGCGTTCAATTTCCTCCATCAGCGTTTTTTCATAAGTGTGCCGACAAGTAAAGTAAAATGGCCTTGGGCCATTCAAAACCGTCAAAGGTGGCAACGGCTTTACATCTTCCTGCCTAGACAGTTCAGAGTCGTCAAAAGATACTCTCTTTTTGTATCCATCCCTGTTGTATCTCTTCCTGCCCAAGCTCCCTTGACCTCTGCCTCTGCCTCCGCCTCTCCCACGCCCACGCCCGGAATTCCTTGCGTTTGCGCCGACTCTTCCGCTTCTTGATTTGGCGATGCCGCTTCCTTCGCCTCGGTAGGCGCCTCTTTCGGTGTTGAATGAGGCAAGAAGATATGCAAGTAGGAAAAACGGACAATGAGGAGTCATTGCGGTGGAGAAGTAGTACGTGAGATGCGATAGATGGCGATGGGCCGGGCAGAGAGGAGCAGGAGCGAGCGAGGAGCGAGGAGCGAGGCTGGAACACAAAGTCATGTAAGAACCGGTTCAAAACAAAATATCACGTGAAAAAAGGTTTTTCACCGTCACGAAAAGTCGTGATAAAACTTTCCAAAAAACATGAAGAAATTAACTACTCTAGAGATACTTTTATTAAAAAAAATCCAGAATCGTCAGATGCAGGACCTTAGACGCAGGACCAAATGCAGGACCTAATGTACTGAATTCCTAAATACGATTTTCGTGTAGAATTTTTCCATATAAAATAGAAAAAAAATATGATATTTAGAAATAGAACATTTCCCGGAATCGGCCAGACCGAAGGCTATCGTCTTAGACACAGTGGTTAATACACGCTGTCGTGCATCGCCACAACGTGGTTGACGGACAGACAGAAAAAAGCTTAGGAGCCACGTTAGTGGCGCTGGCTTTTCTTCGCACCAACTCATGTCATCCTTATTTTTTTTGCTCTCACACACTTGATCCACATGCCAGATGCCAGCCTACTAAACTTACTAGAAAATGGCGCCACAGCCAACAGCCAACTAACTGCCTTGTCTAACAAGTCAACAGCCATCTAGTAGGTATCAAGTGGCATTCCAAATGGAAACTACACATCCAACAATCACATTAGTAAATCCACGGCCATACTTAATGCAAGCGGCAGTCTGAAGCAAAACCAATCGTTTCCCTATGCTTGGCCATATAAATTGAGTTGACAAGTTTTATGACGGGGTTGAACGAATAGGGCAATGGGTGAGGCATAATTACCACGGCCATCGCCACCCTTCAAATGGATGCCTTCATCTGATACAGGTTGAATATACGGGAAGATTGAACACTACTTCGGCAATGGTGGAGGCGTAATGATTGACTAATTTTAAACGGAGGTTTAAGCGAGTTGAGATTCAGCGAATTGGGAATCAGCGGATTGGCAATGGACGCGGTGTAATGGCCACGACCGTCACGCCCGTTGTTGAATCAGCGGATTGGCAATGGACACGGCGTAATGGCCACGACCGTCAGTTAAGCGGATTGGGATTCAGCGAATCTGGATTCATCAGATTGGCAATGGGCACGGCGTAATGGCTACGACCTACGGCCGTCACGCCCGTTGTTGTAAGAGGCGTTTCAACTTTGTCGTGGGCACACAAGGGTCGTAAAGATGGGATTGTTTCAATTTCATATTTCAGCAGACATGACAAAGGCAACACCGAGGAAGTGGTTCAATTCTCGTGTTCTCTGTCTTTCTATCTCAATTGTGGGGAGAATCATTAAATTATCGAATTCTGAGTAGTAATCAATTGATGATTTATAATATGCCTTCTGACTGCGAATCTCAATTGATGATAATGAATCATCTTTTCCTTACTCAGTTCACAGTGGATTCTTTCCACAAACAATAATAAATTATCTTACTTTTGTTTACGTAAATCACAAAACAATGAACAATGAAGACTTGCGTTGCTGCCAATTGAAAATTGAAAAGTAATGCTTTACTAATAATCATTAATAATTAGAAATATGGATATATCAAATGATATCAGCTGTAAGCAAATGCACACCCATCGCTATGCAGCTGTTCCATCAATACTGTTATCGTTTTCAATTATATCAACGAATGATGAAAAAACCAAATCGACTGGTCATCGAAGATAATTGACGATGACTCTGCGTTCCATTTCGATGATACCATCCGAAAGTAAATTGGCTAGAGTTGGAAACGTATTATCAAAGACGAGTCTGCGTTACACTGAACCGATCAAAGACGAGTCTGCGTTACACTGAACCGACTGGAGTTGGAGAGCTTTCATCGCCGTTTCTTAGCTCGGCAGCAGAGAATAATCTCTGCATTTGTAGCATCGCCGTTTCTTAGCTCGGCAGCCGAGAATAATCTCTGCATTTGTTGTATTTAATTACATGTCTGTGTTATTCATGAATTGAAGCAATGCGCTGTGTCTAATGACGCCCCACATAAAAATGAAGCCATCAGTATCTAAAGATATCCGTTTGCTTCCAACTCTGTGTCTGCACTCTTCGTTATTCGAGGAGTGACGTCGCTGTGTTTAATGACGCCCCACATAAAAAATGAAGCCGTCAGTATCTAAAGATATCCGTTTGCTTTGAAGCATGAAATCGACACCGCAGATCACAAATGTATCATCGCTACTAACAACATGGTCGCGGTGTGAATATGAAAGCCGTCATGCCACGATGATATTAAGGAGTACTAGTACTTGTTGGTACGTGGTTTGTCTCATCATTACCAATAAATAATAATCATTGGCGACTGTAGTTTTATCCTTGTCATTGAGGAAGTGGGGGTAGCATGGCTGATTGGGGGGGCAAAGATATGTAAGGGCGGAAGGTGGCTTCAGTTTGGATGGCACCATGTCATGGTGGGAAGTTGTCTACTAGGTAGAGTACAATATGAAAAAAAAATAAGGATGACATGGGTTGGTGCGAAGAAAAGCCAGCGCCCCAAGGCAGCAACCTTAGGTTTTTTTCGGTCGGACTTTCTCACTGCCTTGGGGCGATGCACGACAGCGTGGGTCAAGGCTCACTTTTTGCTTGAAGCAAACCGGTGATCCCTAGAGACCAGTAAAAACCCACCCACCACTCCCGGACCCCGTCTTGGACGTGCTCAGGTAGGGGTTGCGGCAGGGTTGCGGCCTACTCAGTCTGCTGATTGTCCATTGTATTTAGGAAGGTAAGTGTGGAGGACCCGCCCACCCGCGCAAATCGGGTGGCGCTGACAAACAGTAGCTTTGTAGCCCGTAACCACTGGTAATAGCATCCCAGTTTCGAAACCCCAACCAACAAAGTAGTGTGTATTGTGACTTTCGTGCCTTTGTAGTGGTAGGCTTCAAAGCAAATAGTAAGCGACCCTAGGAAGGCCAAGAAAATGGAGGAGGCGTGAACAGCACAGCCGGCTATCTCCGATAGTCGCAGCGTGCTGGTGACAGCTGACTCCACCAAAAATATTTTCTTGGCTCGGCAAGTACAAGCCCCGTAGGAATCCGTACATATGTACGGAGCTGCAGGAGGCTGGCGCTGTCGAGGGGTCAAGGCTCACTTTTTGCTTGAAGCAAACCGGTGATCCCTAGACCAGTAAAAAGCAAAGGACATGTCTACGATGCCATCCCCCAACCCTGTCCTCCAGGATAACTCATCCGATGACGAGATGGGAGAGCGGAGCGGAGACAATCGTCGGAGGAAATCCGACGCCCTAGAGGAGGAAGAGACACCGGTCAAGAAGAAGGCTGCTTGAAGGGCAGCGGCAGTAGCAGCGGCGGCAGCGCTTCGCACCGGAGGGGTAGATGCCTTCAATGCCCTCATGGCTAACTACCCCGAGGGTACCGAAGAGCAAGATGATGAAGAGGAGGTGGAAGAAGTGAGTGGTGGCACGGAGGGTGCCGGCGCGGGGAAGGAAGACGAGGCAGCCACCCATTCAGCCAAGGAGTCAGTGGCCAGTGCCAGGAGTGAGAAAAGCACAGGCAGCGGCGCCAGCAAAGGGTCAAGTGGGGGAAGCCGGGGCAGTAAAGGTGGGGGGAAAGGACGTGGTTCGAAGAGTGGAGGGAGTAAGGAAAGTGCACCTAAGAAAACAACACCGGGGAGGGTCCCAGCAACTAACTCCCCCGTGACAACCCCACCCAAGCAGAGACAAGGAAGTGGGAGGAGTGGGGCAACCGTCGTGAGGCAGGTTAGAATGGCCCATGGACTACAGCTCCCGTTTGCAGAAAATGAGGGGATGGTGACGAAGGAGTTCCTAGCCATCACGAAGGACCGGTCAGTGACGGAGATGGCAGATGGAGTAGTGGATGTCCTAAAAGATTGGGAGACTTCGGACCCAATTGATGTGATGCAATACCATCTTAACCCCCTTGAGACAGAAGCCTTTTTAGTGGTGTTCAACGATCAGCCGGTGGTGAGAGTGATTCATGGGCTGAGAAAGTGTACCCTCTGAAGGTCTCGTTATCAAGGCATGAAAGTCGCCTTCGCAGGGGAGAGTCTCAGGGGAGCACCACCAACACTGTTTGCCTTCACCCCCGCCAATGCGAATGACAGTTTAGTCCGAAAGAACAAGCACACAGTGCACAACTGCAATGACTTTGAGGCAAAATTTCGGGGAAAGGATCCATACCAACTCTTGCCTCCAGTCGCAGCAAATCTTACCAAAAAGGAGACCGTGGAGACATACAACATGTTGCCCATCCCACTGGAATGGGCAGTGTTTTTTCTCGATGGACCCTCACCCTTCCAAGCGTATGAGAAAGCAAAAGCATTAGTCATGTCCCTCCCTTCAGCCCAACAGCAGAAATTGAAGTAGGTGGTAGTTTGGTGCATGGTGGTGTCGTACTACTACAATTCGAGCTACAAGGGGTTGAGTAATGTGCAATTGCAGTGGTCCCCAGTGTCGATGGATGTGAACATGACACGGTGGGTGGACCACTTGTGGGAAGAGAGGAAAGCAGCCATGGAAGGGGATGGAGTCAGGGGGGGACCAGGGGGAAGCCCAACTGGGCCGGTCGCAGGACTCCAACACCCCCAACCCATCCAACAGCCCGTGGCTCAGCAGCCGGACTTCCAAGCAATGCTGACTGCAGCAATAGCAGCAGCGCAGACACTCCAAACGCAGGCAATGAATGCGCAAGGGGCACCGGCCCCATCAAACAAATACTCCAAGGGCGAGAGAATGTTCCTGCAGGCATGTGCTTCTGAACCGGATGAAAATAACTTCGAGCTTGAACCGCTGTACAAAAGCATCGAGATAGAAGGGAGGACAGAGAGGAGAGTGGGAGCATTGTTGGAAGCGGCTTTCACAAAGGACCCAGCACAGCAGCTAACCGTCCGGATCCATGTCACCAAATATCTGATGAAGGACGTTCTTAACCTTGCTTTCTCGCAAGGGGGAGAATTATCCTACGCCAATTGCTTTCGGGGTCTGGGACCTTTCGCCTTCTTGTTTAAATCCAATGAATGAATTAGAGAGGAGAACGAGAGAGCAGAAGTGTATGAGGAGGTCACATTCCACACAATGTCGGATGTGCTGGACTACCGAACCAAGAACAATGATATCATGCCTCGTTCTGGATATGAGCTGACCAGGGTGCTGGACAACTATGTCCTGGGGTTGGAGAAGCTGACCGGGAACAACTGTCACCACTACTTGATGACCATCCTAATTCGAGCCGAGCTCTTTGAACAGGGGGTATTGGAGAGAATGACACCAGAGAACTGCATCCACATGCTGTGGCAAATGCTCAAAGATGCCCGCAGGTTCTTCCGAAATTGTAATGCTTGGCGACAGAATAAACCATTGCCGGAATCCTCTCTGAAATATACACTCGAGGCTCTGCGCGACGGGGGACGTTTCCTGGAATATGATGATTGTCCACTGGATGAGTTCTTGGGTAGAAAGAGTGAACGGCCTCGGTACCCTACCCCAAGAAACCAGCCTCAGCTCCACGGGGGTCCAAGCCGAGGAGGGCAACGTCCACCGCAGAGGGACAGACAGCAAGGAGCAGGCTCGGACCAGCGGGGGACCCGGCTCGTCAATGATAAGTTCCTCCAAGCCTTCAAAGAGGTAGCGGGAAAAATCAAAAAGAAATATCCAGATGCAAACACGGGACATCTTATGGCGGCAGGGAATGTAGCCTATAAGCAGTTGCAAGTAGGGAGCAACGGTACATGTCTGAATTTTAACCTCCTCGGCGAGTGTCATGATAACTGCACCTACATGCATCATCATGTCAATGTCAATGAAGGAAAGCAAGTGGAGGTGGCGGGAAAATTGGAGCAGTGTTTTGAGGCGCTGATGAAGGAAAGAGGAGACAAGTGAAACGCGGTCCTGGCGCGTCAGGAAGCTAATACCCTTCCATTGCCAGGTGGTGTGGGCACATTACGTCCTTTGTCTACAATGCACTCATGCCCAGGCCAGAAATAATCTAAACTAAAAAGAACATATCATCATACTGAGCCTGATGCATCCATTACTCCTACAAAGAAACTACGGTACTCCCCACATACCAAACAAACTACTAACCTCAACCCCCAAAAGACATCTAACAACCTCGACCCCAAAAAGAAATCTCACAGACATCCCAGTCATTCTTCGGTCGTCACCGCGGCAACGGAGGCATCTACAGTCTGGTCGGAGGACACAGCAACGGCAACATCCACAATGCCAGACGACGATGACATGTCATTATCAGATGAGGAAGACGGCGATAGCATCATTTCCACTTATGAGGAGCTGCTCCAACATGATGAGAAGCTTCCAACTGGAGATAGGCAACCACAGTGTGATACACCACCATTATGTGGCAAATAAGACTGGAGTAACACAAAAACAGTACAAGTCATGTAATTTATTAGTGATTTCACATACTGTTACCTGAGTAGGACAGTATTTACCTAGTGTTTTAAACAGTATGTGGCATCGATTTGTCTTATACTCAGGTATCANGGCGTGAACAGCACAGCCGGCTATCTCCGATAGGCACATATAACACAGCTTGTGCAGCGACAACAGCCAGCAGCTCTATTTCTACCACTGTAGGAGCTACGACAACGACTACACCAGGTGTTGGACCTTCTGATTTTTGGTGTGACGGCAGCTGCAATGAGTCTTGTCCAGATGGGATTTGTTCCGATGGGGCAATGTGTATGTATTTTCCAAGCTGCCGAAGGCTTCAGACAAATGATAGTGAGGAAGGTTTTGGAAATGGGCTGGTGAGAGACTCAAAAGAAAATGGTCGGAGACTCAGAGGAAGCATCAATTGATTCTACGAAAGAAGAATTGTTGCATGGCTCGGATTTTTGCATTGAAAGTTAATTTATTTTTCTAAGCAACTTCAAATAGGAATAAGAAACTTGGAAGTGATACAAAGCATGTGTAAATAATGTAGTTGGTAAAATCTTTCGTTTAGAATGCGAGCGTAAATTTCATGGTAGCAAAAACCCCCTAGCGACACAAAATGCGTCGCAATGAAAATGAAAGTGGGGTCGGGCCTGAAAGTTCTCATACGAATGAAAGTTTGTTGCTTGATGCAATGTTGAATACAGAGTTCCAACTTCTCGATCTTTGAACAGCTGGTACAGAAAATATATTTCTTCCAAAGAAACACATTCGAACTTTGACGCTAATTTCTAGAAACCAATGCGTTCTTTGAAAAGGGACTAACTGCGGCATTTGTATAGCTTTCTGACGAGAGAATTCAATGCAACTTGTACAGACCATTTCGCCAGATCCTTCTGAGCCCGCGCCGGCACTTGAGCAAATGCCGCTTCTACTGCCGTTCCACATTGCTTATGACTCAATCCTTTCAACTTGTCTTCACTTCCCGGCAGGAGGACACAGGCATGCTCACTCAAAAATCTATTCGAAGCTGCCAAGGATTTAATCTTGTGAGCAGTGCCACGTTCGAAATTTTTTCTGAAAATGGATTTGATTGCATTGATTATGCGATATCCGAGTTGGCTATCGCCGTCAAATGCAAGATTTTCGTTTCTTTCGCCATTCCCGCCGCGACTCGAAGGAAGGAATTGCTCGGGGCGGAGTTTGCGAACCTCCTCGAGCCACACTTTTGGTTCTCCTTCAGGCAGTTTCTTCGAGCGCTTTGACGCAGATCCTTGGTTTGGAATCTCTTTTTGCCAAGCCATTGGCTTTCCTTTTGGAAAAGCTGTCGAGAAAGCTTTCTGGCATGCTCTCTGGAAGAGAGAAAAATTTGTCACTCGGAAGGACATGGTGGAAGTGCTCTGAGGACTAATTTGGGAAATGATCTTGGCGTCGACTTCCTTTCACTGCTCACGTGGGACGGGACAGAGTGTTGCGATGGCTTATGTCGGGTCTGATGGCGAAGGAATTTGGTCACTTCAAATTATGATTGTCGTGAGAAAAGATTTGTTGCAACGAAGTAGGGCGTGCGAAATGCTTGTTACATCCGATCAGTCAGAGACGGAAGGGTCTCTGCGTTGAGTTGTTTCAAATTTCAAACTTCAAACTCAAGGGGTTTTAATATTTGGGCGCCAAAATCAAACAACGGCCCAAGTGAAAGTTCTTGTAGTTGAAGTTTGGAATGGAAGAGTTCAAGTAGAAATTTCGAATGTCGCCACACTTGCTTGTGCGTTCTTGGTGATTTTGGCATTGACGGGGAGCTGCCGGTCGAACATTCTGGCTGAGGACTGACAAACAATGATCGGAGAGACTTGAAGGAACCCCAGTAAAATCAATCGAACGAAGAAGTCATATGGGATTAACCAAGTTGGATAACTCTCAAACAGGATTAATAATAGTTAGGATGATGGCCCAACATAATTCTATTTGTCGTTCATCAAGCAATGCAACTCTCCCCTTAAAACAAAGAATATCCAAGTCGGGACTATGCCCTCATTCAGTGGGTAATGGCGTAACAATCAACCAGCCAAAGCCACCCAGTCTCAACTACTCCAAAGCATACTGCACACAGCAGCCTTCTATCGAATTGATGATTAAACATCTACCAACATAGCAATACCTACCTCACCTCGACTCCACTAACCAGAGGTTTACCTCCCCTCTTCTCCATATCCTCTCTCTGAGCGATATCCCCTGTCCGCGCGGTAGTCATCCCTGCCACCCCTGTCTTCATAGTCCCTTCCACCCCTCGCTTCAGGGCTCCTGCTCCTGCGATAAGAGGAAGAAGGACGGCTTCGATGATCATCATAATCTCTGGCCCTGTCAGGACTGCGGCTCCTCCTCCTGTCATAGGACCCACGGTAACCACCTGGGCTGCGGGAACGAGAACGAGACCTGCGTCTGTAATCCCTCCTTCCAGGGCTGCGATCTCGGGGACCTCCACCATACCTATCCCCACCGTTCCTTCCCCCGCGGTAATCGTCCCGATCATCCCTCCCACGATAATCCCTCCCTCCAATCCTCTTCTCACCAAACCTGGGCCTATCCCCACGATACCCCCCACGATCACCCCTCCTATAATCATCCCTCCTGTCCCTCCCCCCCTCCCCCATCCTCCTCGCCACAAACTCCACGGTAATCTCGCTCTGGTCCAACTTCCCCCCATTCGTCGCATCCTTGGCCCTCTGCGCCTCCTCCACCGTCCGGAACTGCACAAAGGCATAATTCCTCTTCATGTCAATGCGGACCAGTTCTCCATAGGGTTCAAAGAGCATTTGGAGGTCTTCGCGCTTGGTGGTTTCTTCGTGGAAGTTGACGACGAAGAGGGTTTCGGAGGGGGTGATTTTCTTGCGGCGTTCGTCTTCTTTGCGTTTGATGCGGCCGTCGCCGCGGGCGAATTCAGCGCGGATGGCGCGGGAGATGCGGTCTAGGTTCCTGTGGGGGAGAGATGGGGGGAAGAGAGGTGAGTAGGTGAGTGAAAGTCAAGTTGGATGGTAGTTTGATGGGTGATGAAAAATGATTGAGATGAGGTGTGTGGGTAGAGGAATGGGTGCGTTTCATGAAAGTGGTCGAAAGTCATAGTTACATAGATGGCGCGTTGAAAAAAGGTAATACATGGATGAAAACAAGGATGAAACGATTTGTGACGATTGGTCTCATTGCAAACAGGATGATATGTGTGTTCAGTTGATTCTTGAAACCTCTCCCGCAAGGTGACTACTCAGTCGATCCAAAACAAGTCGAAGCCGGTATCGGATGCCAATGCCGCGGTGCTTTCCTCACGAAGAACTTCTAGACGATGAGACAAAACAAACGATGAAGTACGATGACAAGAAGATGAACAGGTTGAACAAGGCCCGAAGAGAACGATGACCGACGAAAGTATGGCCCGCTATCCGAAGCTTCACACGAGACAGTAGACAAACGAAGACAAGAAGCGATGACTTCCTACGTAGCTAAGTTCATGCCAGAACAATCTCGAAGGACACTCGAAGAAACAACTCGAAGATCTCGGAACGAAGTCACGATGAGACAGCAAGCATTGCCGCCGCTGCCAGGCTGCCTTGAGACAACCCTTGAAGATTCACGTACATTCCATTAATATCCTGCACATACGCCTCCACCCGATCCTTCTCCAACATCGTCTCCGCATCCTTGAGAAACACAAAGCAATACCCCCTCTTCATATCCACCCTATCGATCGGCACCGGCCTCCTCGGATCCGCACCCTCAATGTCTCCATGCACGCGAATGTCCACCACAGGCTGGTGAAAAATCCCCTCCACGTCCGACGCGAGGCACCCGTGCGACAAATTCCCAAGAAAGATGGGACGGATGGCCATTCCCCCCCCGCGGTCGTGGTCGGTCATGCGGTCGTGCATGTCCATGCGCCCATCGCGTCCATCGCGGCCCATGTCCATCCCATCGCGACCATCGCGGCCATCACGTCCATCGCGGCCCATGTCCATCCCATCCCGTCCCATATCCCCCATGCCATCGTGGCGGTCGTGGGGTGCCGCTTGAGGGGCACCGCGATCTTTCTCGTCGTGCATCATCCGGTCGTCCATTCGGTCGTTCATTCGATCGTCCGGGCGGCGATCGTCGAGGTTGTCGTTGGGGTGAGTGGAGGGGCCGTTATGGTCGTTGTGCTCGTTGAGGTCGTTGGGGTCGTTGTTTCCAGATCCTGCAGTTCCGTTGGGGTAGTTGTCTTCGGGGCGGTCAGAAGATGGGGCTGCGGGGTCTTCCATTGTCAGGGGGAGAGGCGACTGTTTTTCGGGAGTGTTGGGGGGTATTCGAGGTGGCGGGTGGAGTCGGTGGCGGGTGATATTGGAGGTACGGGCGGTTGATGTGCTGCAGGTTGTTATTGGGGATGATCGGGTAGATTCGGACATGAAGCAACCGGAAATGAGGTTTAGTTTTTCATGGCGTTGGGGGTGTTTGTGGTTT
>JALLOT010000524.1:0-19516 GCA_036939595.1 Thalassiosira livingstoniorum
AGTTTGTGAAGTCACTACAGAATATTGCAGACTACATCCAACGAGAGTATAAAGAAGGGGGAGGCGTCATCGCGAAGAGTATCCGTGAACAAAAGCCGGTGTCCTACACGCCACCACAAGATCCAGATCCACCGGCCACAACTGGACAGACATATGACCCTGTCAAATTGGCCAAGTGGCAACTTGCACTTAAGAACTACGAAGAAGACAATAGGAGACTTAAGGCAAACCAGAGTCGTGCCTACGCACTAGTGTTCTCGCAATGCTCCCAAAGACTTAAGAACCGACTTGAAGCTTGTGCGGGGTATGACACTATCAAAGATCAGGAAGACGTCATCGGCTTGTTGAAGTTGATTCAAGGGATTTCATGCCAGTTTGATGACCAGCGCCAAGGCACATACGCACTCATGCAAGCCAAGAAGAGGTTGTACACTCATTGGCAGAAAAAAGACCAATCCAATGTTGAATACATGGAAGAGTTCAAGGGATTGGTGAAGGTGATTGAAACTTATGGAGGGGAAGTGGGGAATGAGCCGGGTCTCATCAACGAAGCATTGAGGAAGACGGCGGCGGATCCCAGCAACCCAAGTGATGATGAGAGAGAAGAAGCAGTAGCGGCAGTCAAGGCGAAGTACTTGGCTTGCCTTTTCGTCAGTGGCGCCGACGGCAATCGATACCGCCCACTCAAGACAGAGTTGGGGAACCAATACACCCTGGGCGATGACAAATACCCAGAGACCCTAGATCAAGCCGTCGCCCTATTAAACAACTACAGGAGTCCCTTCAGGATGGGACCAAGGCCGCAGCAGGGCGGTGAAGAGATGTCGTTCGCACAAGCCGATACGAAGAAATCAAAAGCCAAGGCAAAGCAGCATGGCGACGAAGCCAACAGTGGCAAAGCAGAGAAGAAGCCATTGTATGGGAAAAAGAATGAAGCAGGAGACATAGAGTGTTATCACTGCAGGGCTAAAAATGATCACATAGCGCGTGATTGCCCTGACCTCGAGGGGGAGGAGCAGCTCCACGTACATTACGAAACTGAAGATGAGGCAGACGACGACGAGTATGTCTGCCACCAAAATACCCGAGGCAAGGTCAACCCCCACTGGTTGTTGTTGGACAACCAATCTACGACGAATGCCATCTCCAACAGGTCTTACTTGACAAACTTGAGACGAGTCAAACGGGGGATCAACATCCACAGCACGGGTGGTACGAACCAGACGAATTGGCGGGGAGACTTAGGTGGGATCGAAGTTTGGTACGATCCTAATGGGATCGCCAATGTCTTGTCCCTAGCGAAGATTAAGAAACTTGGGTGTAGAATCACCTACAACGATGAAGACGGCACCTTCACTGTCAGACCACCGGGAAGCAGCAGGGATCTTGTGTTCAGAGAAAGCCAGAGCGGCTTACACTACCTTGACTTACGCGAGGTCGGATCTGAGGAGATTGTAATGGTAAACACCATCAGGAGGAACATGGAAGGCTTTTCAAGGCGAGAGGTGGAAGAGGCGGAACAGGCACGACGGGTGCAGGGCATGATGGCTAACCCATCTCCTGCAGACTTTAGAGGTTCGGTACGTCACAACATTATACAAAATAATCCTGTCTCTGAACGTGCAATTACTCACTCCGATGCCATTTTTGGACGCAGCGTGGCGGCAATTAAGGGCAAAACAACGAGGAAAGCACCAGTAAGAACAGAGATTAATTTAGTAGACATACCAAACGATTTTCTAAAGTTTCACCGATACGTGACCCTCGTAGCCGATGTGTTTTTCGTCGATGGTTTGGCATTTTTAGTTACCATGTCTAGAAATATACGATTTAGGACGGTAGAGCACGTCCCGAGGAGAAGAGCTGTTGATCTAGCCAGCTCCCTCACGAGGGTGCTACAGATTTATGGGCGTGCGGGTTTTGTGGTCCAGACCATGTTAATGGACATGGAATTCGATAAAATAAAGCCACTAATGGAAGCCAAAACCATAGTTAATACGACCGCGAAGGGAGAACATGTGGGGGAGATAGAGAGGGAAATCAGGACCATCAAAGATCGTGGACGGTCCACCCTAGTGACCTTGCCCTACAAAAAGTATCCAAGACAAGTGATCATCGAACTTATCCACTTCGTTAACCTATGGATGAATGCCTTTCCACCAAAAGATGGAGTGTCCCAGACTATGTCTCCAAGACAGATCATCACGAGGCAGAAACTGGATTTTAAACTACATTGTAAAGCACCATTTGGCTGCTACTGCGAGCCATATGATGAAAGGGAAAGAACTAATGACATGGTCGAGAGGTGCAAGTCAGCTATTAATTTAGGGCCTACGGCTAACATGCAGGGATCATACAAATTTTTCTGTTTGGAGACAGGCCGAAAAATCACAAGAAAACAATTCGACGAACTACCGATGCCTGATTCCGTGGTGAAGAAGGTGGAGATGTGGGCCGAAAAGGACCGAGTACAGGGCAAGCAGTGGCATTTCCAGGACCGTAATCGCGAAGATTTCGAGTGGTCCAACACCGACGAAGAGCCAGAAGGACTTGTCGAAGAAGAAGTATCACCTTTCCCAGACATCCCTGCAGAACCACCCGAAATGTTAACTACGGAAGGGAAGATTGTGACTCCAGTAATGGAGCCAGACCAATTGGGAGATGAAATCCCACCTGAGCAGTTGCAGGAGGCGGCAGAGAACGCGGATTTAGAGGACCCAGCTCCAGAACCAATCGTGGATTTAACCCAAGACTTACCTCACCTTACACCAGACATCCCTACAACCGCCGAAGCTCCAGCCAATGTGAAAGTTGAACCAGAAGACAATGAAATTACAGGAGTGTCAAGTCAAGGAGGCACCAGCCATGGAGAAATCCCAGGAGTGCAAGGTGAATATGAAGAGGGCACAGCTGATGTGCCCAGTGCCGAGGCAGCAGCACCAGACGAATTCAGCGGTAGAAGAGCCAACCTACGACCAAGACGAGCCAGAGCATACGATCACCTATTTGATCCGGATGAATATGCTCACGTCATGATGCATATTATGACTCATGTTGCGGTGAAGCAAGAAGTGGAAAAATCCTCTGAAAATGCTCACGTATTTGCGCAGATCTTCGCCCAACAATTCTTGCTCAATCAGGGCTTGAAAAAATTTGGCAAGGAAGGAGAACGAGCTGTAGGAAAGGAGCTATCGCAGCTTCACATGATGAAGACGTTTATCCCTAAGTTCGAGCACGAACTCACCGAAGAACAGAAAAAGGAAGCCTTGTCATCCCTCATCTTTCTTACAGAAAAACGAGATGGGAGGATTAAAGCGAGGAAGTGCATTGACGGGAGGCCTCAACGGAAGTACATCCCAAAGGAGGATGCTGCGTCCCCGACAGCGAAGACAAATTCGGTGCTCATAACAGCGGTGGCGGAAGCATATGAAAGGCGTGATGTTGCAGTAATAGATTTACCTGGAGCATATCTACATGCTGTCAATGATGAACTGGTAATTATGAAGCTGGAGGGCAAGCTGGCTGAGCTGATGGTACTGGTCGCGCCCAATTTGTACAGAAAGTATATAACAACCAACTCGAAAGGCAAGCCGGTTTTGTACGTCCAAGTGTACAAAGCACTGTATGGCATGCTTAAAAGTGCGCTATTGTTCTACAAGAAGCTACTTAGTGACCTGCTGAGTAACGGATTTGAACTAAATGACTATGACCCATGTGTGGCCAATAAGATGATTAATGGCAAGCAAATGACCGTGGTATGGCATGTTGACGACTTGAAGGTGTCGCATGTCGACGCCAAGCAGGTTTCACTGTTCGCTCTTTGGTTGGAGTCAATTTACGGAGATATAAAAGTGCACAGAGGCAAGTTCCACGACTATTTAGGAATTGATCTTGACTATTCCCAACATGGGGCAGTACAGACTTCCATGATTACTTATCTATGCAATATATTAGAGGAATTCCCTGAGGAACTAGGCAAGTCGAGTCCAACACCAGCTGCTGATCACCTGTTCAAGGTCAGACCGGAGGAAGAACAGGTAAAACTCAGTGAAGAAAAGGCAGTGATTTTCCACCACACGGTTGCTCAGCTGCTGTTTATGGCCATTAGAGTTAGGAGAGATATTCAAACCCCAGTAGCATTCCTGACCACCAGGGTGAAAAGCCCAGATGAAGACGACTGGGGAAAACTTAGGAGGGTTCTCAAGTACCTCAAGGGAACCAAGTACTTAAAGCTACGCCTGAGAGCTAATAGCATGGACACAATCCAGTGGTGGATAGACAGTTCTCATGCAATTCACTGGGATGGAAAGGGACAGACAGGAGCTATGATGTCACTCGGAGAAGGGGCAGTAATTAGTTTGTCTAGGAGATAGAAGATTAACTCTAGAAGTTCAATTGAGACAGAAGTCATTGGAGTGTATGATGAAGTGCCCGATGTAATTTGGGCACTATACTTTATCAAGGCACAGGGCAACAAGGTAGATTGGAACATTCTCCACCAAGACAACAAGAGTGCAATTCACTTGGAGTTGAACAGACAGGCCTCAAGCTCAAGCATACTAAGCATATGAATGTTAAGATTTTTTTTGTAAAAGATCAAGTGGACTCAGGGGAGGTATGTATTGCCTATTGCCCAACTAACTCAATGTGGTCCTATGTTTTGACTAAGCCCCAGCAAGGTAAGGCTTTTATCAGGTTCCGAGCTGATCTAATGAACATCAAGTATGAGAAGGACCCTGATTTGTGGGACTTAACCCCAGACAAGTCAAAACTGCATGGACGAAAGCAAGTTGCATTTGGTAAGGCCCCGACTCAAAAGTATTGCCCAAGTGACCACCCAAGTAACATCCAGATTCACAAGAAACTACCAGAGTCTTCCAGGTTGGTATCACAAAGGACAACTATGGACCAGCAATCCAGCTGTCCTTCTGTGCAGGAGTGTGTTGGAAGACCTCAGATTTCTGCGCATGCTAACTTATGCATGGACACGTCAGCGGGTGCACACAACTGCACAAAAAAGGAAACCTTTCAAAAACAATAGGGTGCATACGTAGGTGACAGTAGAGTCCAGTATGTTTGTGGAGACGGTCAAGTTGGACTAGTTTTTAATTTTTTGGTCTCATAATTTCTTTAAAATCTCAGGATACATTGTATGATAGTCTAGCTTGGAATACCATACTAGGGTGCAGACGAAGTATCTATATCCCATCACGTAGTGTGAAAATGGTGCTTGTTCCAACCCCGAAAACCAACAATTCCGCTGGCCTCAATTGCTTCAATGGTGGTACCTATATACTTTTGTTGTTTCCGATAACATTTATCATGTTGTTATTTGCCATAGCCTCAATGCCTCAATCAAGAGGTTGGCAAGTCTGCAAGGATGGCGACACCAAACATTTTCTTCATTGTCATCATTGTCATCGTCATTGCCATTGCCATCATTGTTAGTCTAAATATTTATCATTAGTCCATAATAACATATCAAAGATGGCATAACTTTTCATTTGTGTAGTTAGCCAAAAGCAATTAGTTATTGGGGGTGAATCTGTGACAGTGGCGACGTCGAACATCGTTGTCATTGTTGCCACTATTATTGGATCTTGTTCACCCAAGGGTTCATGTGAAGAACTTGGTGGCCTGGATGGCAGGGCCTGGGCTGCATGCTCATCACACGGATTGATTGAATGATGATGGACATTTTTCAATTTGAATTTGTACTGAATTGTATTATTACTCACTACATACGACAGTTTTTTGTACATTTCAATACATCTTGAATCAAATTAAAACATTTAAGCCTCTCCAAAATTCAAAACTATCATTTGGTTTCAAATCCTATCCCTAAACCCTCAAAACTAAAAAAAATGCACAAATTATGCCAAACTTCAAATGGATTACTCAGTCAATATTTGGTCTTTTGGCTTCATCTATTCAATATCTGAGACCTAATAAGCCTAAACATAAATAAGCTAATACATTATTGTGATATTATTGACTTATCAAAAAAGCCATTTGCCTTTGAAGTCAAACATATGGTACTATTGTACCAGCTAATAGTACAGAGCATGCAGCAAGCAACAACCTACTAACTTACTGCCACCGCCATGAGACAACAACCAGTCATGATGAGGCTGGTGCTTGCGCCACGCAATAGTGATGGCAACTATGGCAATAGTACTAATTATTAAATACTTATGACCTAGAAAATTATTTTGATCTAAAAACAGAAATAACATTATCTAATCTTAAATGCAAGTGCATAGCTATCATTGGCTAGTAATCTACAATAATAATGAATAGTTTACATATAATAAGTAGATTAAATAAATGAGACACTGTCATTGAATGAAACAATGGCATCATACCAGAACTGTTTTTTTCAGTTGACAGAACAAGGCCTTGTCAACATTTATTACTGTTGCTGTTGCTCAGACTTTTCCACCAGAATTTTGTCAGCGCATTTGGAGCTGAGAGTATAGATGAAAGCGTGACGGACAGCAAAAGAAAAAGAAAGGAAACAGCAGCAACAGCAGCCAACAATCAACAGTCAACAGCCAACAGCCAACAGCCAAGGCCAAGGATTGGGATTGTATGTGCCAATGAGCCCAAATTAACACAGTAACATCAAAAATCTATGACAAACAAATAACAAAACAATCGACATAGTAGAATACCACTGCATTTGAAAGTTGTAACAGAAACAAAAAAAGAACAAAACAGCAAAGGCAACAATGAAGCTTCTTACTTACAATAGTGATGGTGTTGGTGGGAACAGGAGAAAGCAATAATTGAGTGCTGAATGAATGTGTTTTTGTTGGGCTTGAACCCTGCATGTGCCAAGTGGACTGGTTGTGGGCTGGGTCCTTTTTATGGGACAAAGAGAATCTGTCAGTATAACAAAAAAATTGAAAAAAGCTAAAATTTAAATTTAATGAACAGATAACATGCAATACTAAAGATGCACATCTCCTTATCAGATTTGTGAGCATAGCATTCTGCACAATAAACACACAATGCCATCTCCTGTGGTCTAGGTGTGAGCACTTGTGCCAAGTTACTCAGAACTGTTTTTGTGTAGGTTATTTGGTGCTGAGTAGACATCACATTTCTCTGCTTTGTTTGAAAAAAAAATTCATAAATGATTGACTTAAAAAGTTATCTCATAGCCAAGAGAAGTTGATACTGCATAATGTGGAGAAATGATTTTTGGGAGTACAAAAAAAACTGTAAAAAATGTGCTTCCAGAAAGAAAATGTCTCTCAAATTAATTATACAATAATTTTCAAAATATTACTCAACAATGTAAAAAATTATCCTATGACAATGAATTAATTTATAAATTCTGAAAAATAAAACAACATTGTTGATAATTTACAGCAGCAATGTAAGTTTCCCTAAACCCAGTAGTGCAAGCTATGCTGGCAGTAGTACAAGCCATGCTCTCACTTACCTACCTACCTAGTGGTACTATTTTACTTGCTATGTTTGTAGAAGAGCTTTGATCATTGTAAGTAGGTACAGTACCGCACAGTACTGTTGTACTCGCTACACTTGTAGATTGTAAACAAGCTATGATTATCATAGGATATGTACCCACTCACTACACTTGTTAAATGAAAATTTGTTTGCTTTGCTCACATCATCATTCAACAGCCCAAAAAATTTATGCAGATATTTCTGGCTTTGATTAGAATTTACCAAGATGCCACCAATGCTTCCAAGAACAATATCATGAAAAACAATGTGCCTACAAGCACTATGGAAGAGAAAGCTGCTTCTGCCACATTGTGACAGAACTTACAACAGCATACATGAAAGTGTTGCCATTGTGAAAAAACATTGAAATTTTGTTGCAGCGGTCAAGGAGGGAAATGACAAATGACAACTTTTGATGTAGGTTGTTGTTGGATTTTGTGTGTTTTTTATAGCCAGTTGACCACAGAGTGATGAGGTCACACATAAAGTTTGAAAAAGTGAAAAATGTAAAAAAGTGATGGGTGCAGTAACTAAACCTCATACCTTTAACAACACACATACTGGTATTATTAGTGTATACCAATACTACTTTATGGTCAATTGCTATGTTTCACAGCTCAAACATGATAAACTTTCAAAAATTCAAACATATTAGTTCTACCCAAAACCATGTAGAAGGCCAACTCATCATATTACTACAGCACACCATTTTTTAATTTTTTTAAATCAATTTCATCAACAACCATCAGAGGTGGACCATAGATAGGCATTTAATCAACACCTAAAAATCAACCAAGTATACAGATATAATATTTGGACAATGGCCAACATGGATGTACATTGAGATTTTTGTAATATTGGTGTTTACATATCATAAATTCTTTTTACTTTCAACTCAAAAAATGTCATATTAATAAGCTATTTTACCTTGATAGGCATGCACCTTTTTGTGTTTCTTCAATCCAAAAACAACCACTAATTTGTCCACCACCATCCATTATAAACACCTAGAGCAAAAGTGAGCCAAACTTCAACACTGCAGTCAAATCACTCCACCATGGACTGGGCCATCCAAATTTCTGTGTCTCAAACCACAAACATTCAACCAATACACCTAAGAGCTCTACAATGTGAATTCAGAAAAAAATCTGTTGCTTCCATATTCAACTTCCATCACATCCCCTATACCTACACTGAGCAGGCACCAAACAATTGATGAGGTGCTGGCAAAATGATTTGTTGTGGCAGAACCTACATCTTAGGTTTGGGTACTTTGTCATCAAATTGATTGGTCAAATACTAAACTACCAATGCTGTCTGGTGCTTTCACAGTGCTTAATTATCATTCAATAACTACATCCCACAGCTGGTGTGATAAACTATTTATCACTTCTTGTTTTATACCATTGACCTATTGCATTTGAATGAGGATGGCACATTATACATTTGAAAACTTAGTCATAGTTGTCAATGAATTTGTTGATATGAGGTATGAATATTATATATGATGAACAATAGAGTCTGTCTTGCTTGTGTATATATATGGAACAGTTAGAAAGCATCATAATTTTAATAGAATATTTTGTAGTTGGACCCCCCTTATCCACATACATGATAAAACACAAATGACTTCATAAGTTTACTAATCCTGCAGGCTAGAGCTAACTACTGTTCCATGAAAAATCAACAACTTTGTTTTAGTTTGATCTTCTTAAATGTTTGTCAAATACATAAGTCCTAGTCTTTTTTATATACAGTTTTTCCAGTAAATTGTCAAAACAGGAAATAATATCAATCCAAACATATTGAATTACACATGATTCTTAGAGATTTTTAAATAGAATCACCACAGAAAATACAGATAACACAGGTCAAGTACAAGTGCAAATTTGAAATTACAACTCCCAGTTCAATAGACATGACTATTCAAATTAAGGTAATTTAAATTAAGATAAAGGCACAAGCAAAAACAATAATAATAATAAAGGTACAAGCAACAATCATAATTACTGCTATCATTTTTAAAGATAATTTACAAGTTTGATCTTTATCTTCCAATTTCATACTTCCAATATGTAACTTACAATTTGAAACTCAAATTAATGTTTTATAGCCTTAAAATGGAAATTTATATTCAAATTATAGTCCTAACTACACCTAAAAATTTAACTGTATCATGACAACTGCAGTTAAGTTAAATATATATTTTTGATGCACGTACAATTACAAACTAAGTTACTACTTATTGAAGCCATCCAAAAACAGTGAAACTTCTCAGGCAATTGAACCTAACAATTGGAATAAATAATATAAAATAAATTATGAAATGTGATACTACCTTTCAATTTAACAATGAAACCAAAACTGGAATTGAAAGTCTTCAAAACAGCAAATTATAAATTGCTACTGAAATTGTACATCACATTGCAATCACCAATGATTAATTAAAATTTTTTGTTTGATTTAACAAAAAGTGTACAACATCCACACTTGGAATAGCTCAAAATTAAAATGCATAAACACAGTCCCAATTGACAATAGCGTTAAAATAGGAAATGAGGCTGTGAGTAAAACATACATTGAAGCCACATTTTACACTCCAAATCAAGCTCTAATTTCCATTTACACTGGGAAATGCAATTTCAACTCAAATGAAAGTGAGTACAAATAATAATTTATTAGAACTATGAGTTATTTAAAAATTAAAACTTGGTTTAGCTGTACAAATTAAGCTGTTACATTTTGCAATATATTTTAATTTCAATGAATATTAAAACTCAAAAATAAAGTTGCCATTACAGTTGTTGAAGCTTCAGCTCAAAATTAAATCTATTCACCATTAGAAATAACAAAAATGATGTATTAAGAGCCAGTCATGCTTCCAATTAAAAACAGCCCTTCTAATAATGGCACAAAAACATATTTATAAAACCATGAAAAGATTAGAGCAACAATAACAATAATAATAATAATTCAGTTTGATATAATTAGTATGATAGCAAAGAAATAGCAATCAATGAGTTTCAATTGCAATGATATTTGCAGTTTTAGTTCCTAAACTGTTGTCAAAAATCTGTTTTAAATTCCAAAACCTATTGAAATAAAAATGCAATTAACATTTTGTTGAATATGCATAAAGTGAGAATAAAAAATAAAACTGAACCTTCTACAATGAAAAATTAACAGCTCAATAATAATATGAAAATGCTGGTTTTGCAATCATTTGCAATTTCCAGCCTTTTAGCATTGTTTTGATCACCACATTTGTTTATTGTCAATTTACTGTATGCATAGTTGATATTTTGGGTCTTGTTGGTTGATTGCTTTGGTAAACAATGTTTGAGAGTGACCGTAATTTATAATCGTCATCAAAAAACCACCACTGCCTTGGTTCATTGGCAACTTCAGTGTCCTGACCACAGCTGCTGTGTGGTTAGGGTGATTGTAGAAAGTGAGGGGTTGTGGGAGTTGTTGCTGTCAATGAAGATTTTGTTCCCCCATCTTGATGTATGCATTGCCATCAACAATTTTGAAAATCATGTTTGCCATTGGTTGTTGTGACTGTCAATTGCAATGGTGGCTTTCAAGGCACTATTTGCTGGTAGACCAGTGGTTGTGGAAGAAGGGAGGGGCTGATACTATTGTCAATATGCCACTTGAGTTCTGCATTTATGAATTTGAGTTCTGCACCTCCACATCCATCAGGATTTGAAATCTTTTCAAATGCCAATAACTTTTTGTCACCACTGCAACACACTCTGCCATTGCAGCTACAAATGCAACTTCCCTCCCAATACTCTACATACCAACAAATTGCCCTTTCCTTCTAAGTCACCTCTTGTTACTTCTCCAACTCTTATTTTGACAACCATCAAGGTTATTGTCATGACCACACATCACAATGGCTGATGATGTGGACGTGGAGTGCCATGGAAATACATCCAATTAATTGGCACTTGTGGCCAGTGGTTGTGGGCATTCCCTTCATAATGAGGTGGATGTGGTGTCAGCGGTGTCAGCAGTGGTTCATGGAGTTATTTTTGTTAATGGTATTTGTTGGTGCTCCTTTTTTATGGGGAGAAACCATGTTTTTGCCATTGATGATGGCATCAATGTAACAAAATCCTGTTTTGCATGTTTTCCCGTGTGAAAAGCTCTTGTTAAGGTGCTTATTGCATGCACTATTGTGAGACTGCTGTATTAGATGCCTGGACTCTGACACAGCAACTACAAACTAGAGACAGTCTAGTTTGTTAAGTGAACTCTAGTAGTATTGTTTATTGACTAGTTGTTCACCAATAGTGTATACAAATTAGCTAGTTTTCCCTGAAAATGGAACTGCCATCATTGATGCTCAAATCAAAGCTAGAGATAAACTAGTTGGAAGCTTAGGGAAGTGAGAAGGAAGAGTGTCCGCAATGTTTTTTTTATCTGGCTATTTTTGGACCCAAAGCCACTCCCTATTGCAATACCTTGTGAATGATCATTGAATGGGCTGAAGCTGCAACATGCATGATTTCATAGTCCGACTAGTTATCAAAAATGCAGAAAAAAGCATTACTTCCCTTCTATTTTTATTTTTTTTTCACTCAAACAATTGTAAAAACAAACATGCATTGACTCTGAAATGACCTCTATTTCTCAGCCTCATGTCTTTCCAATTCTGCTTGCTCATGCACATGCAGATTTGGAAATATTTGACTAAATTTTTTGAGCCAACAATGCAATTACAGTTGAAATTCTGTAAATGATTGCACTGTTGACTCAACACAATTTTTCATCCACACCATACCAATTCTGCACTCACTCGCTCAATAAATATACATGTCTATCTTTGTTTGCATTCTTTGGATGTAATTATGAACTCAAATGTTTTTCAGATTTCATGTGTCTTCAAAGATTTTAGTAAGGGAATTAAAATTATGCATCCCTGTTGTAGTCCTAATATCATTGAGCCCCACAGCCACTCTAAAATATCTTCATCCAATCATTCATGTTGGTTACTAGATACATCATTGATGTTCCTGATGGATATGCTAAACTAGGTTTTCATGAATAGCAAGACAAGTTTTTCACCACATTAAAGTTTTAATGATGGGTTTTCCATCTTTGAAAACTGTTGGATTCTGGTACTATATTTTTCCTTACAAATCACAAATCACCTTTCTATTAGATTCAAATATAAGATGAACTGTCAAGAAACAAAATTATTCAAATGCAAAGTCTTTTTTATGCAGACTCTGGACCCCTCAACACTGCTAAGAAAGTAAGTAGCTTAAGTACAACAAGGTTTTGACCTAATTTGATGTTAAACTGCTTTCATTTGAAGATTGAATTAGTACACATAGTTGAAAAGCTGTAAGACACAAATCTGCCATAGTCGTTATTTGGAAATGGTACTTATTATTTAAAATGCGGCAAAGACAGTGATACAAAAAATATCAAACGCCACACTAATGAACTTTGCAATTAGACACTACACTTGCAGCAGTGCAGTCTATCAATTTTGGTGATTTTGTTGTTGGGAGCTTTTCGAGGGGAGTTGCATCAACTTAAGAAAAAATCACCAATCATAAATTATGTTAAAACTGGCACCAGTGATGAGAACCAAACATCGAAACCTCCAACTTACTCATTTTATTGTTTTCTCTTTTTCTTAGCATGTTCTTCTTTAATAGCAAGGATTGCCCAATAACTCGTACTAGTCTTTGGGTCCGATTCATCAACTACGATGACATCCTCTCTCTTAATATCAAAACCGAGCTCAACAAGTTTATCAAAGGTTTCCAATGTAAAAGCTTGCTTCTCACTGGTATCCTGCTCATCGTCGGCGTAGATTCCCCAAGGATAACGTTTTTCTTTCCAGTCTTCAATCAATACTTTGCTAACCGAAGGGTCTTTTGCATCAGCTCCATTGGATATCAACACTTCCATTCGTTCGTAACTCTCAAGTTCCCAACTAACACAATATCCCACCGTTTGATAATCTGGTGGAAACCTAACACGTTTGTATTCATCTACGATGCCAACCTCCTTTTCTAACCGATCTGTCAAATTGGACTCAAAATATTTCCCGTTCCGACATCGAGCAATTTTTAGTCGGTTTTCGAAAAAAATGCAGGGCAATTGATCATCAGTAAAATTGATTACATCGAGGGGGTGAAATGACATGCAAATTAGATCGCACAGTTGACACGACGTAATATCATCTCGGTGACTTGGAATCTTAACATCATCGATCCACATGCAGTGATGATCATGATCTTCTTGAGAAGGAAGCAACCCATGAAAATTGATGTCATCCGACAGATCCCCTGACGTAAATGCCCGGCAAAATGATACCAGCATGTGACCATATTTGGTATTAATCGGGCAATTTTTGTATTCGTCTGAATGATAAAAAGGCCCACAGTTGACGGAACCAATTTCCCCACAAATGATTGAATTTTGTTCAAATTGATAATGATCCATGTCACTGTTTCCACCAATGGAGCACCTCTCCAAATTTGGAAAACGGGCCAAGAAAGGCACGACATTCCGTGATGCTTCGCCATCGAAAAGGAATCCTTCTTCGTTCGTCAGTGAAAATAAGCAACATATGGCAATGGATTCAACATTTTCAAAGCCGTCGGTGAATTCCGTTGGGAAAGTTAGGCAATGGCCTTGGCGGACGACGAGAAGTTTTACATGGTCGGCAACGTCGGAGCGAAAAAAATTGTTGAGTGCTGCAACAGCGAGGACTTCGTCGAAGTAGAGGAAATGGAAAACATTTGCCCACAGTTCGGGGGGTAGCTGGGCTTCCTCCAAAGAAGAGGGCGTTATGCTTTGTTCACTTGCTGACATCATGTTCACTTCTCAGTGGCTACAATGAGGCTTGAATGCATTTTGTGTTGTGGCTTGTGGCATTTGGCTCTCCGTCCCTTGATGAAGTCTGAACTATCATCTAGTCTGAGGGATTTTGGTATTTCATGTTTTTTTTTAGCATTTTTTTGTTTATTTTTTTCTTTCAAATACTTATGATCCCCCAACCCCCAACCCAAGAGCCCAGTTTAGAGCATACTGTGAGGCATATGGTGAGCCTGTGCCTACAAACAGCATGGTTACAAGGATGAGGCCCTGCATCAACCTCGGACCTGTTGTAAATTTTCAAGGTAGCAACAAGTTTCTGTGTCTAACGACTGGACGAAAAGTTTTAAGGAAGCAATTCCCTGGACTTCCTATGCCAGTGAGTGTAATCAATTGCTTTAACAAGCTTGATATGAAGGACAGACAGGCAAGCAATTGAATTTTTGAGCAGGCGTCACAAGCAATTTGAATGGGACACCGATGATCACCAGGCTGATTATGATATAGATGAAAGAATAAAAAGAAAACGACCCACTGAACCCTTTCCACACGTGAGTCCAGACATTCCAGGAGTGGAATTGGCTTCAGAGGACGGTGATATTGCGAAAATACAAGACACTGATGGTAGGCATGCCTAGAAGGCTGCAATGGAAAATGCCGAACTGGACAAACCAGTTCCCAACCACCCAATCAATGTGGGAGAGAATGCAAATTCTGAAGCAGACAATGCATTCAATCCTTTCAAAGAATTGAGGAATGTAAAGTTAGAAGAAGAAGAGAACATAAATGAAGGAACAGCAGATGACAAAATGGAGGATGATGTAGAAAAAGACACTGCAGGAGTGATACAACAACCAGAGAGACAAGAAGGCCTCCAACAGAACACCAGAGTGGATTATTTGCACATGTTTTTGCATGCAGAAATTGACAAAGAGGAGATGGCAGAACATACTGTTCTGGGTCAGTATGCCAAACATCACCCAGATTTTGAAAATGATCTACTGATGATAGTACTCGCTCAGTACTCTTTGCAGGAGGGCCTACAAAAGTTTGTAATTGAAGGAGAGAATGTTGTGAAGAAAGAATTTCTACCAATGATAAAGTGCGATGCTTTTGAGCCATTATCGGCAGACTCTCTTACTGAAAGAGGTATTGCCTTCACTCATGTTCATCAAGCACAAACGAGACCAAAGTGTGAAGGCGAGAGCATGTGCAGATGGGCAGAAGCAGCGGAATATTTTTCGAAAAGGGGAGGCCATGGCGCTGACCGTCACCACAAATGTGGTGATGTTTACATGTGCAGTTGATACACCCAAAGGTCAAGATGTGGCTGTCATGGACGTACCAGGTGTGTTCCTTCATGCAAAAAACAAAGACTATTATGTGATCATGAAGTTAGAATGCAAGCTGGCTCTGCTCATAGCAGAGGCAGATCTGGAGCACTATGAGCCTTTTATCATATACAAAAAAGGAAGGCATGTTTGTATGTGAGATTACAATCTATGCTCTACAGCCAACTGAAGGCCACATTGTTGTTCTATAAGGAGCTCTTAGGATATCTCCTTGCCAAATGATATGAATTGAATATTAATTTACAACCAACGGGAAGGAGATGACCATAGTGTGGCATGTTGATGATTTGAAGGTGTCACATGTTGATAGCAGAGAGGTGACAAAATTTGGAAAAATGCTAAAAGAAAAGTAAAGCAAGGAAGTGAGAATTCAACAGGGAAAAAGCATGACTACATCAGGATAGAACTTGACTATACTAGTGCTGGAGAAGTCAAATTGGGGATGGTGAAGTACCTAAAAAAATGCTTGAGGAGTTTCCCAAGAAATTGGGGGATTCAGTTGTAACTCCAGCCACAGACTACTTGTTCAAAGTCAGGGACAATGCTCCAAAACAAAACAAAAAAGAAGGATCTATTTCACCATTTCACAGCCAAGTTGCTATTTGTTTGTGGCAGGCTGAGAAGAGATCTACAAACTGTCATTGCTTGTTTGACCACTTGGGTGAAAGCCAACAATGTGGATGACTGGAACAAGCTTTGTTGGGTATGAAGTACATAAAAGGTACTTGTTACATGACCCTGATACATTCGGGAGCCACCATGCCATTGGGAAAAGGAGACGTAGTTAGCTCATCAAGGAAGCAGAAGGTTAATACAAGAAGTAGTATTAGGGGCTCCACAAAAGTGGCTCGTAACCTAATGTTTGTACCCTAATGTATTGCTCAAAAAAAATTTTACCCAAAGTATTGCAGACAACAACAGTGGCCGGCAAAATTGCCATCTTCTACAGCTTTCAATTCATCAATTCTGCTCACCCAAGGCAGTAACCTTGTAAGTCCCAACAGCTTTCAACACAGGAATAATACAAAACCCCTCCATCAGAACATGCAGCAGTTAGTGATTGATGTGCTGATGGAGGGGATTTTTGTAACATGTGGATGGTGCAGAGAAACTACTTACAACAGTCAGCAAACAGGGTCATAAATTGCATTTTTGTTGATGAGACAGCAGTGTCGTTGACAGACTGCTGCCATGGCATTTTCCACTCAATCATTGACCAAAACACCCATCCCCATCTCTTGTAAGTAATGCCAATGGAACAGCAAGGTAAGCATTCTCTAGTGCCTTTAACACTTAGCAGAAGATGAAGGTAAGCAATGTGATGGCACAGTTGATATTTGTTTTGTCCATTCTCTGGAGAGCTCCAGAGATATCTCAAGCAACTAACACGCCATTGTCATTCCAGTCCGACTCCAAATGGAAGGGAGAAGGTAAGTGGTGCATTTGTGTTTTTACTGGCTTCTTCATTTTCTGTTTGTCAGCAGTTCATTCCTAACAAATAGCTATTGTTTTTCTTCTGTCAAAGCTGGCTTAGGTGGTGGCAGCTTGGTTTTATTATTGCTGTCGCTCTTGGTGAGCTGTATTGATGTGATGCCATGCAGCAGTTGGAACAGGAAAGGGTTGCCATGTTTGCCGCAAGATAGCTTGTTTTTGTCAATGGCCCATGATGTCTGGTAGCAGGCTGATTTTCACGGTGAGACTTCATTGCTCTGGCTGGATATTTTCCTTTCAATCTGACATTGTTGTGTCTGTTTAATGATGAAAATGACAAGGGGCAACATCACATTGGTGAAAGGTCAAGGTGAGTCTATCTGCAGACTATTTCAATATTTTATTTCAATTTGCTTTCGATACTTAATTATGTCTTCAGCCATGATTTGTGTAATTTCAGGTTTGTTTTTGACAAGGGGAGGAATTATCCGGTGCATAGGATCCTTTACAGTTGCATGGGTATCACATTCTTGGCCCATGGACACCCACCTGTTGGTGACCATTGCATTCGATCCTTGAATGGTTTCAGGTAAGGCATACATCTTAGGTATTGTTTTCTTTAGCAAGTTGTTTGGTCAATCTGAGTTCATGGATAATGACATGTGTCAACACTAATACTTATAAATTGAAGCAACTCATTGTCAGTGCTGTATGAAATAGCGTCCATACAAAGCCGCTGCCTTTAACACAGCTTAGTATCTGCCCATATTGGCCTGAGATGAAAGCACATCCATACTCTGGTCACAACTGGCTGTGGCTGCACAAATCAGAGCAAAAAGGCAAGGCCTGCTGTGGTTACTCCACCAACTGACGCCCTTGATCGTTTGCTTGGTGGTGAGGCATAGCTGTTTTTTTTTGCAAGACAGGGCAGATCCATGTACAACTAGGGGAGGTTCAATTTTTAATCAAAAGGTGAAGCTTAACCTTTCTAATTTTCTGACCCTGTTCTGAATTGTGTAAAGAATGCAAGGCTTATAACAGTGCCTCCAGTAAGTGGCCACATTTGCAGCTCTTGATTGATCATCTTGAGAGCAACTCTTGCATACACTGCGCTCACCAACTATTGTGTCTACATCTCAGGGCAGGTAAGATAACAATTTATCAAGCTGGACATTGGAAGCTGCCAAAGCAAACTTATCTGTGTCAATATTTTTGTGCGTGCAAGGATTCTTAGAACATTATTCTTCAATGATACTTCTAACTCACTCACAGTAATTTTGAATTAAACAAGATAGTGTCTCATACTACCTACTTCTAGCTAAGCTTGTTCTCCATGATTATTTTCAATAAGACCTGTTAGATAGTACCGTAACCAATAAAGTAGAGGAGTTAGACAGATGATGATATGATAAGACCTGTAGGCTGTAGAATGCTATGAGATTGCTTCCAACGAGTTTTTTTCATTTTTTTCTTGTTTCTTGTGATATATGTACTGGTACTTACTTAGGTAAAAGTACCCATAGGGTATCCAAATGAGAAATCAGATTTTATGATCAAAAAATACTTCATTTGAACAATTAAACCATAAATTCAAAGGCAATCACCTAAGTAAGATTATTTTCTTACACTCTAAATAAAATTAATCCAACATCAAAATTGAATTTTGAGCAAAAAAATTTTTCATGATTTTCTTGTGGACCCCCTAGTAGTACCAAGACGGAGTTGGTGAGTGCGGACAATGGGGCGCCAGATGTACTTCGTATGAAGTATTTTGCCTAAGCACAAGGGTAAAAATAGAGGACAATGTGGTGCACCAGGACAACCAAAGTGCAATGTCCATGGCTTGAAATGCTCCAAGCACAATATAAAGGTGAAGTACTTCTTCATTATGAATAAAATTGAAGACAGAGATGTTTGTGTTGTTTATTGTCCTGCAGACAAGATGTACGCGACCGTCGCAGGGTTGTCAGTTTAAAAGTTTAGAGCCCTGTTGATGAACGTTCCTTTTGATTAAAAGGACATTCCAGATGAAGGAGAGGGATACAAACTGGATGAGGATCAGAAATCAGTAAGTTGGGATGAAGACAAGGTGCAAGTGTATGACAAAGATTCCATCCCAAGTTCTACCAAGCTGCTCTCCAAGTCCATTCCAAAGATGCTGCCAAACCGTTTGCAACATGCAAAAGGGATGGCATCACAGGAGTGTGTCAGACTAGAGCCTGCAGCTGCCACGTATAGAAAAAGGAAGAAAGGGAAGGATATAAGTGGCATATCCTTAGGATGTGAGTGTGGCATGGGGACCAGCCAATACCTGGCTATCCCTTGGTACCCCAGCATCTAATAATTAGACGCTTAACTGAAAAATTTTAAAGTATTATTATTTTAATGCGCGGTAGTGCCTCTTCGCCCAC
>JALLOT010000525.1:0-28129 GCA_036939595.1 Thalassiosira livingstoniorum
CATCTCCCTCGCTTGGCCATTTGCCACGCGATGGATAACTAAAATAAATTAAATAGTCGGATGAAGGCAGCACTGTGTGCCTTCAAGGACACCGTTTGCGCACTTCCACATTGATTTGGACACAGGTTAATTGTTGCATCTTGTCGACATCTCCCTCGCAGACGATGAGGAAATATAAATCTGGATATTTTTGATTGAGTCCGCAACCGCAACAAAGGTAGTGCAATTGCGAATTCGATTGCTTTGAACTTTTCGCTTTCGAATGTTTCGACTGATATCATTTGCTGCCAATACCAACTCCAATGCATTGGGAGAATAAGGTCTTGCAACATCGATCGTCTTGGAAATCAAAGATGCCGAATCGGAATTTTGAATGAAACTTGCTTGAGGAATGAGGAAGTTGCGTCGTTTGAATGCGACGACAATATCATGTTGGTAAGTTGCCACCGTCAAGATAGCGATGACAAATGTCTTGCTTGAAATATAATTTTGCCTTGCTGCACAACAAAGCTGGTGCCCGAACCTGGCCAGTGTCATTGACTAATGGGCCTCGGGGCCAATACCATTGCTATCATCATGCCACACTAAGGCCAAATGCCTTGGTTCTTCAACAGGCACAAGGGTTGGAGCCAGGAGACCGGTGCGTTCACATTTTTGCCCTTTTGAAAATGTCGTGGACACGTGATAAACATCATTGAGTAATGTGAACTTGAATCCGTTGGCTATATGCCTTGGCAAAGCAAGGGCTAATGGCTAATTGCTCAAGACTTTTCATTTCATTTTGAATGAATGCAGATTATGAATCACCAAAGCTAAAATTGACGACACCACTCCGTGAGAGAAAATGGGCTCATTGCGTCAAAATTGCCAAGTTACGCGTGAGCCAAGCAACAAACAATACTAGTGCTTTCCCTGAGTTTCTGCGCTTGTGTCTTTTGCCAGGGTCAGGTGGCTTTTGCTTGGAGCAAAGCCAAAACCAAGATTTTAAATCCAAAGATGCAAAATGTGCCATTTGAATCAAGCAAGTAATCAAGAGCCCCGGGAGAAACAAGCGCAAATCAACCAGTCTGATCAACCTGAACAAAAAGGTTGAGAAGTTTGCGCTCAAGAATGCGGCGGCAAATGTTGCAACAAAAAGTAAGCTCTTGAGTCTGAAATTCATCTCCGAATTTGACACAAGCACCAGAATCAAATCACTGAACAAACCATGCTGTGAAATACCATTTTCAGATCAGCCCAATTAGATTGGGTCTGATAAACTGTAAGAATGATTGTTTATCATGGTGGATTGTTAAATCAATAATAGAATTTGTAAAAAGGGTCTGATGTTGTCATCAATAGAAATAGAAATTATAAGTTAGTTTCAGCTAGAGTTTTGCTAAGCAGGAGTTTCAAATCACAAAAATTGAGATGATATGTAGGTTTTTGTGGAAGCTTGCAAACCTTTATACTATGGTAAGTACAAGGTAAATAGCCCTCACAATCGTATCCTTGGTACAACGGAGCTAAGGTCATCAGCTCACGGTATAATGCTAACACAATCTACCAGAAGCGCTGGTGACAACTGGAGAAGAATGCCTTCTCTGACCCTGAGCATTCACAGCTTGTCATCCCACAGCCTGCAATGTCTAAGCTCTTCTATTTTATGACCAGCAAGATTGACCAGCTCAACAGGCATCGGCAAAAGGAGCTGGAAATGGAAAAGTACATCCACACCATGGATTTTGACAAGCAAGTCAACAGCACTATATTTTCAATGGCAGTGGTGGATGCCATGAACTTCCATCAAGCATGCTGTCTACCTAATAATCTTGACAAGTCCCATCACCACTTCTTCACTCATCTTGCTGAGGAGATGATCAAGAACACAGTGGATGGGATGGTCACAAGCACAAGATTGCGGACTGCTGCAGCTTCCGCATCACCTGCAAGCTGCAACCACGTGTCAATCCTTGAAGTTACACCCAAGATTGACGCCAAGACTGGCAAGAGAAACCGGCGGACTTGTTGGGTCTGCAAAATGAAGACTACTCATATATATTCTGGTGCCATTTCTGACCCTTTCCACATCTGCAATGTAAAGACTGGCAGGGATTGCTAATCACTCCATGTTTGATGCAAGCATGGAGGCCTAAACATTGCATCTGCTTACTCTGACAGTGATTCAGAGTAAGAGATGTCTACAGCTATTACTACTACTACATTATTTCATGATTCCTTTTGGAAACTCCATTGTCACGAAAATCTAATTTTCATGTTGGACTTTTTTTGTGATCATATTGGTTACCTATCGTGATACATTTTTGTAAAATAATAATATCACCTATCTTCAATTTTTTGTGCTATGTATGTGACATAATATTTCTAATTTGTAATTGAAATCAAAAACTTAAAAAATAGGAAGGTTGGATTGTCACTGGGTAATAATCTTGGTGCATGCGCAGGNGGGTCAATACATTACCATACTACTAGTGTCTGAAGGCCAGTACCCTACCTACCAGAAGGATCCTACTGGAAGGATCCTTCTGGTAGGTAGGGTACTGGCCTTCAGACACTAGTAGTATGGTAATGTATTGACCCGTGTTAATATCTCGGTGTTAAAAGAAAATTACAGAGATAGAAGCGATGTGAACGTGTGCCAACCTTCTACAGTACTACCTAGGGATCACTTGTTAATAGAGGTTCTATCTCTCATTTTGAGTACAATACAGGGGTAGAAAAATGATGTTGAACAAGCCATTTTTACCTTTGATATTATCATTTATCATATTTTTTCTTAGACAAAGTTATACCAGAAGAAGGTAATCAACTCTGGACTAGTCCAGGTTCTACGTCCAATTAATTGTTTCCGTCTTCATCTTCATCTTCTTCTCCATGACAAAAAAGCAATTATTATACTTAATTCCTCAATGAATAAAAAAGTACAAAAATTACCTTATAGGGTATGCCATAATGATTTCATTTTTTTATATTAATTCCTACCTAATTGATCATCAAAAGTTTTTTTTTGGCGAATATTTAACGTGATAGTATGGTACTTACAAAACTGCCTGATCAACGCAGTATGCATGGTACTTACTTATATTGTAGTAGTAGTAAGTAGTGTAGTAAGTAAGTAGGTAGTACCTGTGGTAGTACTTAGGTATGGTACATAATACATATTACTCTGAGCAAGTACAATAGTATTGTACTACATGTGACTCGACTTCTTGCTTGTGCACGCGCGCATGGTCGCAAGATAGCGCAAGAGAAAACACAACAGAGTTATGTCACCACACTGCAGGTCTTTTTTTGGTAGATAGCCTGTTGTACCCATACAATAAGTGCCGTAGCCCGTTAGGTAGTAGGTATTGCTGGACTTCTTTTAGAAACATGAGCCCATTGCCACAAAAAGTAAAAAAAATCATTCGAACATGAAATTTTTTCTCTTTTGAATGCATTTTTCACTTTTGGTGGCAATTGGCTCATGATTGTAAAAGAAGTCCAGCAATGCCAAAAAAAAGACCTGTAGAGCGGTGAGATAACTCTCAGGCGATATGGCATTTGGTTGCATTATTTTGCCCCATGGTTGCGAGAGGTTTATTTGCAGAGGTTTGCACCCACCCGGGCTTTTGCAGGTTGGTGGTTGCAGGTTGCACAGCAGAATTTGGTCATGCCAAAATGCACAAAAGCGGCATCAGATAAGCCTTTCTCATTCGACGTTCAAAAAATAATTTGATTGCTCTGTCATCTGTCATGCCGGCATCAAACATCACTGGCAGGAAGAATCAGGCTTGCTACGATAGGAAACAATTGTTATTTAAAATTACAATCATTACGATATTATTCGCTTACGCTATTGTAAACGCAACTAAACACTACTACTATTAAACATCAACCTCATTTTTGTTCATCGTTTCCCATTTGCCATTATGGCAATGTTCATAAGTACCTAAGTATGTGTCTCTCTAGTACTTATAAATAAAACATACCAACTACATCTGACCCAATCAATGATCCTGCGTGTAGTGAAAGAGATTTTTTCAGTATGATTTTTTTTTCAATTGATTTCATATACAATCAATAATGATATCTTAATAAAATCATTTTGTCTGTTATGTTCATACAATTTCTAAATCATATCAGTCTAATATCATGCAATATATTCATGAAATCAAGTTGTTGATAAAATTCAAACATGAATGTTTCTTCTAAATCATGTTATTTGAAATCATTAACTGCTCTTTAATAAATTAGCAATCTTAAAACATTTAAACCTAATTGGGAAGCGCTATCTGTTCAACCATCAACTGGTGTTATCAGTGGTTACTCATTACAGTCGATTTGATTTTTGAATGTACAGTGTAGCATAGTCCAATTTTCACATACAAAGGAATCAAATAATTCTATTTGATTGATCAAGGGCATGGTCAGCTCTACTATTGACAAGCTCAAAACACAACAATGAAGCAATAATATCAAGATGATAACTAACAATGTTTAAGATTAATACAAAAGAATCTCATTTATCCTAACTGTGGATTGTTTTGTTTCTTATTCCAACACAGGAAATCAACAATGGATCAAACCAAGAGCAATATTTTTTGGACCAGGACAAGTTGAACTCACTAGGAAAAGAGTTGTTTTTAATAAATTATATATTTTGAGCTAATATGATCAATGAAAAATAAAAAACATCATTAAATATTACAACAGTTTTCAGGTTTTTTGGAATAGGTACATGGTGACCTCAAAAAATAATCATTTTTATTCAATTAAATAACAAACAATGTTGAAATGAAACATAAAAATACCATGGTTGATTTCACAACATGAGAAGACTTCAATCAATTTTCAAAAATAACTATTACAGTTGAGAATGAATAGGTCATTGAAACATATTTCTATTGTTTTTTTTTTCATCAAAACAAAATTTACAATTAAATTTACAACTCCTTTTCAACTTATAATCAACATATCAATGAAAAGATTTTACCTAATAAAGTTTACAAAATGTTCTTTAATTTATATGAGGACCATTTATACCTCCAACACTTCTTTTGAAACTAGTTTAACTTCAAAAAATATGTTTTATTAATATCATTTCACTACTGAAGTTGATCTATTTGTATCAAGTATTGTAGGAATTCATTGAACAAATGTTTTTAAGACAGTTCAAATTATGAATGAGTTGCTAATACAACCACAACAAAAATTGCAAAACATTGGCTTCAAATATATGTCTATTAATATCCACAGACAAAAATCAAATATTCCTTCTCATTATTCTCTACTATTTTACCATTTGATTGAGAAGGCTTGAAATAAAATGAGCAATAGTTACTGAAGGTATCAACAGCATTTTAAAGTTACATTGTTTCATACTAATTCTTTAGAAATTGTTTGTATCTGATTACCATCAAATTAGTTTGAGATTTAACTTATATTGTTTTTGAATGTTTGCAAATTTTACAAAGTTTTCGTTCATGTGCCAGGTTGCTCCAATTATTTTCAGTGTCGTACTTTTACAATTCATGTGGCACTTGAATACTGTGCTATTCATTTCATTTTGTCATTTCCTTTGTCCACAAATAATTTTGAATTTCAAGAAAATTCTTTGGCAAGCTTCTTACCCAAAGATGAACATCATAATATTTATTGTAAGTCAAAACCTTCACTGAAGAGAGAGTGATATTATTCTCAAAAAATATGTTAAGTTTTTGCCATAGAGCCTCAATTAAGGAAAGTATACTTTCTTTCTCTATACATTTGTATATGATAGTATTAGTGTCAATGACTTCAAATAAGATTTCACTTTTGTCAACTTGTACCTCTAAAAAATCAAATTTTGAGAACTTTCATCATTCAACAAGTTTAGATAATTTGATTGGTTCACTTTCTTGATTTAATGGAATCAAATTGAACATTGATGAAAAACAAAAAAATTATTTGTTTCTTTGTGGCAAGCCAATTTTTTTGCTCAAAAAGAGATTATTTGGGCTATTTGAAAAGTCATAATATTGTTTTCAGAAAACATCAGAGGGCAGACATAAACATAATTTTGTCATGTTCCTTTAAAAATTATCCCTATCAGTTGGCTACCAATGAATCATAGCAAGCTTATTAAGAAAATGCATACATCCTTTGAGCTTCTGGGAATATACTCTAAAACCAAAAAAAGAATAAATTGAAAAATAATTTTTAGAGTTTTTTTTTCTGAAACTGGATAGGCATAGTGATTTTCTTGAAATAAATGTTCAATGATGAATATGACTATTCTTTAATGCCAATTGGCAAAAAGCCATTATCTGGCACAATATATCCATTTTGTGGGTCTATTGCAAAACAATAGATCCATTTACAACTCATTACAAATTTTGTATCTTGTTTTGCTGTTATAAGTCTGAAAGAATACTGATTGGTACAGAAATTTGCTAGAAATTTCCCATAAGTATTTTTTCCTTCTCAATTTTTTTTTTGAAAAATGATCTTAAGTGATCATTTTCTTCACTATGCTATTTGTTAATAGCTTGTAGTGATATTGGAAACATTGAATTAGGTCATTAAATACAAGTCTGATGATGGGGTTGAACATATTATTCTTACACAAAATTTCACACTGAATCTATTTGTCAACTTTTCAGATCCCTAGCATCACCAGAACATGGTGAGAACGACAAAAATGTTGTAATAGATCCAGATCTTGATCTATTACAAATGAAAGCTCCAAATCTGGATTTGTTAAATCAATTGGCATTAAATAAGATACCAAAGTACCATATGTCCTTGGGGCATGAATAGTGATTTGAATACTCTTAGTTTTTCACTTCCAAGTGGTTGTTAAAACTCATTTCACAATGTTTGTTCCAAAACCAAAAGTAAGATCATGCATGATTGTGTTCATTGACCTCTTAAAAAAATCAATGATGTGTACATAGAACATCCCAAAGTCATGTTAAAATCATGATTTGTTCAAAAATTCACATGACAAAAATGTTTTCCGTTACAACGTGAAAGTCACATAAAAAACTTTTTTAAATTAAAGGTACAAAAAAACTAAAGAACCACAAAAAATTCAATTTTCAGCAGATTTTTTTTACTTTCTTTTTCTTACAACATTTTTGACTTTACCTACAGCATCAAAAAAATTTCTAAAACATTTACATTATAATCTATGATGTTGTGAATAACATAAGCAACATATACAACACTAATGAAATTTTGGGGATCTACAACATTTACGACATTTCAAAATCACTTGCCTACAATTAAGAGAACATTAGTGACATGCATGTAATGGCTATTATTGAAAACATTACATTGTCATACTAAGGTAGAGTAAAGAACTTACATGAGTTCTTGTATTAGTACATGATTCTATTTTTTACTTTCTACTTCATAAAGAGGTATGGTACCTATGTATGTAGAAAGGCATACATAAACTACTACAAGGAAAACAAAGTACCCGACTTGGTCCATTTTTTACTAATTTCTACCTATTTTGACAAAAATGATTAAAAAAATAAAAAAATGTTATAGTTGTCTCAAATAAAACAAATTATTTTTGTCTTTTTTTGCAACTTTCATTTGTGCAAGAGTTTTAAACTTGAAGTTATATATCTTTTAAAAATAATAATCTTTTGTTTTACACAACTTATTTAAAAAATTTGGGATTTTTTTAAGACCTCTTTTACAACATCAACGACATTATATATGACATCTACAACATTTACAACATTTTCTACAATATCTACAAATTTATCTACATCATTTACAGTATTTTTTTACAATGTTATAAAAAATCTATGGCATTTACGGCATTCAAAAGCAATCAATAACTTGCTAAATTTTCATCAAAAGATTGAAAACAAAAGAAGTTTCAAAATTTGCAAAAAACCTTTTTTTAATCTTTTAAATTTCAGTCAAGTTACATCATGCAAAGAAGGTTCAACATTTTACCAACTTGTGAAAAATAACAATATGAGCGTGATTTTTGGATGTTTTAGATACTCATTTTCTACCATACTTAGTCTAAGGTACCATACCAACTTTTCACGCAAGAAATACAGCATGAAGTTGGTACCCCTATTTTAGATTTTCGATGAAGCTGTTTTTTCATAAAAGTTGGTACCTGTTACTTCAATGTAAAGGAATTATATTAGTCTCCATTGCTTGGAATTAATAATTAGTAATAATTATATCATAGGGAACAAAGTCTAACACAATTTTTTTTAATGGTTGGAAGGCTCTAAGTAATGTACTTTTGACATCATACCATGTCCCTTTGATTTGATGGGTGGACATGTTTGTTGATTAACTTCTGATCGATCTACCATACAACAAAGAATAGCAGAAAAATCAACAGAAATGTTGTTGACACATGATAGCCATAAGAGTTTGAGACATATATCCCTGTAAACTCTATGCATTCGAAATTAGTTATTGTTCACAGGGCTTGATTTTGAAGAGAAAATGAGACTAATCTGAACTAAATTGACAACTTTTCGAGTCATGAAGCATTCCTGAGCAAAATTGACAACAAAGTTATTGACAATTTAAGATTATTGACAGCATTTTTTTGATCCATGGGCTACCATAAAAAGTTAAGTTTTATTTTCAGCCTCAAAGGACATTGGTATGCAGCAGCTACAAGACTCTCTTTTGTGTCAAATATGATATTTGTATGTGTTCCCACATTTCATTTTTCTATATTGAGTGGCGATTTGACAACACACGCCATTTTTTCCTGCAGAGTCAAATAGTAAAAAAACTTAAGTCTGGTTCCTGTCCATTTGTGGTTTTTCTCATCCATAAAGAATCAAAGTGACAGTAAGCACACAACTGATACAATTCAAACAACACCTTGCCATTCTATCGTCAAATCAATTTAGTGAGCTATTTTTTACTCAGCACCACTTACTCCATCACTGTTAAAAATTGTACCTTTGGAAAGAGCGGAAAATTTTGATTTTTTGAGTCTCAACTTGTTGAAAAGGATTTTTATGCTCTTAGTCACTGGTTGTCAGTTTTGTTCAGATTAGCCTCACATATTATACCTACTACAAATAATATGTACCATATGTACTTACGTATGTATTTTGAGAAAGAGTGATGGCAAGCAGTGTTTGATAGTAGACAAGTATCGACACCCAAATAGATACTATACTATTACTATGATACCTAAAAAACAATACTTACGTACTGGCAACCTTTGAATGGCACTGGTATAGTTTGGAGGCAATACTAACAAGTGCCAACAAACTAGCATAGTAAGCGTGTATTGGTAGTAACCATTTTTTCTTACAGGAATAGTTACTACCAAGTTACTGTTGTTTACTATCATCATAAATCAACTTTTGCTCAAGATTCTTGTATTTTGAGTTCATTTTTGTGTTTTATTTTGAGATTTCTGAGATTTTTCTGAATTTTTCAAGTTTTTTTACGATTTTTTGTTGTAAATGTTTTTTATTTGCATTTTATGTGATGGTGACATATAGTAACTTATAGTAGATAATATTATTATTTTTTCAACAACATTTTTGAAATCTAGAATAGTAATAGTAAAGTAGGCAATAGCAAAACTAACAGCCTTTGAAAGTATGTGGATAGTAAACTGTATCAATAGTAACAAGTTCAAGAAATGCAGCATAGTAGCTCAAACAAATAGTAACAGTAACAAAATCTGGTTACTACCAAACCCTGATGACAAGATTGATAGATTTTCATGTTCCCTCCTATCATTTTTGTGCCTGCCAGTTCAGCATCGAAGCCCATCAATTTCATTGGTCATCATAGGGAAGATTACGTTGACACTCTTCTTGTTTTATATAATTTTAGCTTTTGAGTCATATTGATTAAAAGAAAAATGGTCAAAATCAGTGAGAACAGCATCATTTTACTCATCAATTCCATCGGTATTTTTTGACTATGAATTGATGGTTTTGGTCGGTTTTTAATAATATCAATTGATTGGGAAGGTTGGTTTTACACCCAGAATGATAGAAGAAATCCAGAATGTCATAGTGAATCAAGAGTAGGATAGAGTATGTACTGCTTGTAAAACATGCTACATAATTACCTAAGTACTGTAGTACTCGTACTACAGTACTCAGATTTTTAGATGCACAGTGATGTCAAGGAGTTGGGACAGGAACATCTTAAAACCATGTACATAAGCTTGAATATCATTGATTCTGCTCATGGCTTCAATTTCCCTCAACTTCAATATCTAAGGTGCTGGCAAAAAATTTCGTAGCACATCCCTTGTATGCTACCTCAGAAAAAAGAGTTGCTATTTTTTGTTAGACATGGAAGCAATCTTATTCCTGTGATAACTTGTTAAGAGTATTCAAATCAATTCATCCTCCTTACAAATTACTCTAAATGCTTGCTACTTGTGTGGTCTCATTGTTGGTTCAATTACCCATTTACATAAGCACCATTGAATGCCTCCTTTTCTTTGACGCATATAACTGATACATAGGTCAAGGGTGTGATCATGAGTCATTAATGTTCAGATCTAATCTAATATAGACTTCATTTAATAATTAATACACCCCAAATAGCTCATACTCTGTTAAAAAACAATCATTTTTATCTTTTCCTTCATTTTATCTGTAATTCACATTTTTCATTTTGTTTCTCTCTTGATGTCTTTCCCTTTTGGCTATTGGGATTTGGTAACTGAGCCATAATCTACAATGCCTGTCACCTTTTGATCTTTAAAAAATGTGAAACACTACTTATGTCTCACAGTTGATTTACATAGCATAAAAGAATAATGAAAATGTCAAATATTTTTATAGTTTGATACACATTAGGTCTTGGCTTATTATGTAAATCTGCAAATAGAATTGCATTGATAATAAATGAACTTGTTATTACACAAACAAGGATAGTAAACTTTCATGTGAGATCAAAAAGCAGATGGATAAATTTTTTACTTATGACAGAAATGAATTTGCAACAACAAAGAATTATGCCCTTATTGTTACAACAAAATTTGCAACTTGAGATCAAAAGTGGGACAAATATTTTTTATTAATATGCTAAAATTATATGATAAGTAACACGTTCAAACTCCCTTGATCTTGGATGATG
This sequence comes from Thalassiosira livingstoniorum, assembly GCA_036939595.1. Taxonomy (NCBI): domain Eukaryota; phylum Bacillariophyta; class Thalassiosirophyceae; order Thalassiosirales; family Thalassiosiraceae; genus Thalassiosira; species Thalassiosira livingstoniorum. The sequence goes on from JALLOT010000525.1 coordinate 11,080, forward strand.
TTTCCTCATAGAGGACTCTTATTTTGGAAAGTCAGACTAGAAAAACATTACAGATTGCGATTATGTAAAACTATAGAAGAGCGCATTTACTTTCTTAATTACATGAATACTGATATAGTAGTTTGGTGTTTTCACTTCTCCTCATTTATTCAAATAATCCTAAAAAAATGTCGATCATATATAATTAAATTCAATTTAATCATACGACTGAAGGTTTTACATTGAAATAATTTTTTTCTTTTCAACATAAGAACATTTTAATATCTTTGATAAACTAACATCTAGTATCTGAAAAAAATTGTTTTACTAAGCCTAGCTGCTTTACACCAGGACCAATACACACTTTGAGAGTAAATTTGTATCATCCAGTGCCACCCTAGACCTTGAGTAGTGAAGTCTGACTCAATCTGTTACAGTGCATGGACCTTCCAGCAATTTCTCTTCCTGGCTAATTCTGACAGATGAGACAACTGAGTATAGCTTATGAAATATCAACAATGAAGTAAGTGTCTCTTGAATCAAGGCTCAAAAATACCTAAAGACTGTTTCATTTCATTTTCTTTTGTTACACCTTATTTAAGCTCAAGTAGCTAATTATTACATTATTCAATATTCTCTAATGCATGTTATGATTGGCTCATAGAAAGCATTAAATTTAAATGAATACATGACAGAATCCCACTCATCAGCATATTCATGATACTCTTGAAAAGAGATCATTTGCTACTTTCCTTGGAACTGTGACCCTGCACAATAGACAGCCACAACCAGTCTGTATCTAAAAATCCCCTGCAAATGCCCTACTAAGGTGTCTATAAGTGCAAAAAAGTCTCTTTGTATCTATAACACATAAAAATACATGCAATGTGCCCAAAATCTTGTTAAAAGACAATTGAAAACATAATTCATAGTGACATTTACAAATGAAAAGTATCACTGTAAAATTAGGACTTACAAATCAGATTAAAAATGTATCTTGGAATTATGATAAAAGAGTACACACCATGATACTAAAAACAACCTAGCAGAATGAAATGTAATGTCATGAATTACAATAAAAATTCAAAATTTGCTCTTTTATGTTGTCTCATTTTTTACACAAATGTTTTTTTAGCCTTGTTTATGCCAAAACAATATTGAAAATAAAGGGAGCAGTGATAGGTGTAACCATGAGTTGACATCATCCATATGGATCAATACTGTGTGTGGGTATGAGCTTTATTAGTCACGTGTGGTTTTGCATTTATATAAAATATTAGTGCAAAAGCTTTTTTTAACATTAAGGGTCTTTTTTTCAATAATTATGACGGTGACCAGAGACTTAGATCATGTGAAACGATATATTTACTTACATCAGAAAGCACCAATCTTTAATTTGATGTTGAAAAAAATCCTCCAAACGCATGACAGGAAAACATATGGTCATATTGCAAAACCAATAACAGACCAAAAAGGAGGGCGAGAAAACTAATCATTGAACTGTTAAGCTATATCAGATCTAATGTATTCTTAGTAATAGAAAACCATTGTGCACATTCAAGGCCACTCTATCTTGTAGCATGACTGACACAAATAATAAATAAATAATAAATATTGTTATTGGATAGCCAAATAGCATGTTTTCCACAAAATTGAAATTTGCTTGGTTGTTTCTGGACAACAAATATCAAGGGAGGATTCTTTTACAAATTTTAGCCAAGGTTTTAGGCTTTCAGTTGAAAATTTCAACACATATGACCTTTCAAAAATAGTTCTAACCAAGAAAAAAATGAAGATGCAACATAGTACTTTGAATGGGCATCAAATAATGCTGTTTGATCACAAGAAATTTTGTTGAAATTTTGATGTGCTGTGATTCTAGAATGTCAGTTCAAAGAAGGGATTGGGTTGCAACCCCATAAGGTGAAAGATTCAAATCAAGTTTACAATAAGTTGGTGACGTTCCAGACTCACCAAAAATATTCATGCGGCAATTACAATACTTCTTGGTGTAAATGATTAACAGATTTCAAAAATGACGCATCAAGCAGCATGATATTGGTATTGACTTAAGTTTCAAGCATTTTCAATGATTTATTGTGTTGTTGTTTTTGCATTGGTTTTGGAAAGTCGTAAGATTGGCTGACGTGCAAATTCAGTTCTGGCAAGGAGCACAAATAAAAGTCTTCTTTGTTGCAAAATTGAATATGCATATTATAATGTTAGGCTTGAGTAGAGAAATATGGCGCAAACAGTTTGACAAGTGGGTCTAGCCTGTCCTGTCACCAGCGCACTGTTCTAAGTACACAGTTTTTGTCCGTCCTACAACGTTAAAAAAATAGCACTATAAAAAATATAGTAGTGATCATGGCAAGAAGAAGTATGGTAACTTCGCAAACAAGTCACTTGCAATGCAGACATAGCAACGAATCAAAAATCATTTATCTACATTAGTGCTAATTCCATTTTTTACTAGGGCACATATTACAACAGCTGATAACACAAAAACCAACTAAAGACGTTCATTGCCTTATGGGAACTGACAGAAATAGACAAACTCTTTGTGAGGAGATAGCCTCTCAAATTTTACAGGTCGAAAAATTCCAAATGAATCAATGTTCGTTTGTGACCCATTTCTTTCAGAAAAGCTTCTCTTACTTTCTTCTGGAAATTTCTTGGCCCACAAGCATAAACGGGAAGCTCTGTTGGTCTTGCAAACTTTTCACGGATCTTTGATAAAAGTTCTGTGTTTACTCGTCCAGATAACACCGAACTTTCTCCTAATATTTCCAGTGCTCTACTGTTTATCTCCAGACCAGTAAAGCAAAGAGTGAGATCAAACGAAAGCAGATCATGATTCGAAAATCGTTTCGCAACGTCTAGAAGTTCGTCCAAGAATGGAAATGAAGATTCACGCTCCGAATGTATCAATGCCAACGACACTCTCTCCGTCACAAGTCCATTCTCGACATGAGCCACAACGGATCGTATTGCACTCATGAAGGCAACGATACCCACACCTGCTGATACCATGAGGCGGCTCATACCATTGACCTCTTCAGGCAGCACAAATCCACCAGCGACATTCAGTAGCTCGCATGAGTCACCAATTTGCATTCCATTCACAAGATATGGCGATACTCTGCCATTTTTGACTAGTTTAATCAAAAACTCTAGGATTTTGGCCCTCCCCCGACCCGGGTTCGGACAGGACGCCACTGAATAGAAACGTGAAGGCGTTGTCCCATCTGGTAACGTCAGACGAAGCTTGACAAATTGACCCGCTTCCATTTCCACATCTTTTAGACATGAAAAACGAAGGAGCACCGTGTCGTTCTGGCAATTTTTCTTCTCTTTCAACATGAGAACCACGGGCTCTAGCAGAGTTGGCTTGATCACAGATGGCCGTCGCACCATCCTGACAGCGCGGTATGGAAGAACCAATTCGCTTATTGATGGAGCGTTTTCATTTTCAATATACTGTGTTGATGTAGACACAGCAAATAACTCCCAAAGACGTGCCCATTCAAGAGCAACATTTTCTGTGAAGAGCCCCCCAAAAGATGACTTTGCACACGACATCCACGGTTTCGCACTTGAGGCCAGATGTTCCACCGTGACGCCGTGGTGATTTCTATGACGACGACCTAGTGCCTTGACTTTATCAATAACAAGAGATGGGTCAGGCTCATCGATCATTCTAGACACACTGTCCATATACCTCTGAGATACCTTTTGTGGACATCCCCCAACGTTAGTGTCTTTAGCAAACAGAGTGAAGAACCCCTCAAATTCTTTTCTGGCAGAACTGCGAAGTTCTCGTAACACGGATGCATCAAAGTCGCCTCCCGAGATGCTGCATTTACTCAAAACAGAAACGCCACAAGTCCACCCAACAATCATATAGTTTGTGACCAAAGTCATAGCGTAGGTCCATGAATCAGCTGTATCTTCCCTCCATTGAGTTCTCCCCAGCATCTCCTTCAAAGTCGAACTAAGAGGCCCCATAAAAGAATTCATCTCGGCCAAACCAACATTGAAAAACACTCGATGCTTTGCTCCAAGCTCCAATAACATTTCGCGGACCTCCTCATCATTCCCTCCAGAAAATCGAATCAAAACTGAATTCAATTGTTCCGTAAATCGAACACGCTGCATCATCATATCGGTGTTTTCAAACTTTCCTTTGATGACATGATCTCTGGTGAATAAATCATAGAATGTTTCACCGAATTCGCTAGAAGTGTGGGTATAAATATCTATCCATTGGGACCAGACTGTATCTTTCTGAATATTACGAAAACATTTGCTCAGTTTATCAGGTCCATAGACAGCCATACCCAATATTTTTAATACATTGCCAATTTTCTTTCCCATACTCTCGCCATATTTATTCCCCACAATTTCCACAGTCAAGATGCAAAACTCCAAACTCATTTCTTCGTTCATTGGAAAGAAGAGATGGGGTCCTGTTTTCTTGAATGTTGACCAAGATCCCTTGCCCTCTTTCCACTCTGCAAGTGCTTGAATGGCACCTTCAAGCTTTTCCACAAACTTTCCGTTATCATTGGAATTCAACCAAGAAGTCAGATACAAATACCCCCTTTGAGCAAAGCTCTCATTGATCTTTTGCAATAAACTTCGCTTCACGGCTTTCCATTCATCCACACTTGGCATATCTGCAGCTTTGACTAAAGTTGGGTGCAAGGGAGGAATAATTGATCGATAGAATTCCTCCCAGCAATCCAAAGATTGTGTCATTTCTAATTCCGGAGCAATCGCAATCACAGCGAGTGAAAATGCCTTGTCTCCAAACCAAAGGGAACGGCATGGTATTTTATATTTGGTCAATCTTGCCACGAGCGCATCGCTCAACTCGTCAAAAAGCTTTTGCGAGCCGTTATCGATGGCGGAAACAAACCGATCTAACAAATGATCCAATTCGCTTCCGACCGTTGTAAAATCCACGCCTGCAAAGCAGGGTGCAACTCGTTGATCCATTTTAACCATTAGCTCATAATATTTTGCTCCAAAGGATTGGGAATGTCCCTTGATTGATTTCCAAATGGAGCAGATGGCATTTTTGGTTTCAGGTTTTATTTCTATTCTGTAATCTGGGCCATCATCCATTTCAGTGGCATTTTGTAGACAATATTCAGTTGATTTTCTGAGTAGGATTCTTGCTACCATTTTACTTTTTGTGGCATTACTGAGTGCTTCCATGTCACAGTCACGAACTTCTTGCGGAGATCTAATGCCTGCGTTTACTAAATTCTCCAAAAACTTTTCCTTTTCAATGGATTTCAAAAAGTTGCGTAGGGAACGAAGTTGGATAAATTCTTGGGCTGTTTTTTGAAGTACCCGCATTGTCATTTTGGGAATTTTCACACCCATCTTCTCAAAGTCCTCTGCACTGGCACTGCAGAAGTCCTCCAAAGAATGAATACTCTTGGAAGACGAAGTTGGCATAACCAGAGGCCCGTAGTACTCCAATTTATTCCTGCTCTTGAGAACCAAATACAATTCATAGGTCTTGGATGAAATGGAATGTAAAGATCGTGCCACCATTTTTGGGAGGCAAACAGAAAGGTCTTCAAACGAGGCTGACACTAAACTTTCAACAGAAGAAATGTCAGAAGACAAAAGTTGAGGGAGATTTTTTTCTCTGTGTAGGGCTGTGAGAAGGAATTGCAATTCTTTCTCGCTTTCATTGTTGGTAGCGATGGTGGAGGCCGGCGGACACATTTTGGTTGATTTTTATGCTCTATGGTAACTTGGAGGATTTCGACTGGTTCTTCGTTGTGTGGGGATGGTGCCATGCTTTGCACTGTTGTTAGTATTTTTGACCTTTGGGAGCCTTTGGGTCAATGGAGGGGAAGGACTCATGGCGAAGATGAAGCGAGATTGTATGCATTGCCGGCACGGCGGCCAACATAACGAAGCGAGTTTGCAATGCAGGCCTGAGACATGAGAATAAGACATTTTAAAACAAAAAAGTGACAGAAGCAAGAAGCAGGAACTCCACCACCTTCATTTCATGATCGCGGCGCCCCGCCCTCCATCGCCCATTCTATAGTCCACGAAGACACTGGTATATTTTCACGTGTCGGTATAGAGTTTACATACCTCTCGTGTCCATTCGAAAAATCCCAAATTCAAGTAGTCACACCAAATTAAAAAACAAATTGAATATTTTTGATATTTTTATTTTTTAAATTTAATTTTTGGCAAGTATGAGGATCTCAACATCCAATAATCTATCTAACTATTCCTCACACACAATCCTGTGTCATAATGATGATTATTAATCATTATTACAAACCACTCATCACTCAAAAACAATGACCCAACATGTAATGACCAATCAAGAGTTGCAACCATCCATGTCACTTCTCTGGACCCACACTGACTCTCTGCTCCCCCATCTCCTTAACCACCATATTTACTTCCATTTGCTCTTGATCTTGATTCACCAGCTTGTGAGATCTTGTAACATTGGTTTTTAAAATTCAGTTGAAACCACCAGGATTTTTATTTTAAGTTGTGTTTTAGTAAGTACTAGCATGCCCTGAATCATGATGAGTTGGTTTTTTTTATATGCTTCCAAGAGTTATCCTGGTGTCATGATTGATTATTGGGGTAACGCAATCCATAGGACAATGGTGGAGTAGTTTAGGTGTGTAAGAAGTGTTTTCCAGGCCAGTAACAACCATCCAGCTATTTAGTGTAAACAGAGCAAGTCATGTAAGATGCTTGTGAGTAATAGTGACTACAGCCATTTTTTTTTAATTTTGTCACTTATGATTAATATTATTCTATGACAACAAGCTTCAGAAGATGAAAATTCATTTTCTTTAAAAATGGACAACAGAAAATTTTGATAACAATTATCAAAATGCATGTGACTGCAATCAATGTGGCCGGGAACAAAGGATGAGATTCAACAATCAACACAATGAAGAGAGTATCAATAAAAACCTCCCATTGTCAGGAGTAAAAATCAATCCCTCTCCTGCTCCAACTTTGTAATATTTGAATTAATCATCTAATATGAGAAACAACATAGTTGTCACATGTAAATCTTCATGCCAACATTGCATGCATGAGGGTGGGAGTGAAGTGTGGATCGGTAGGTAGGTAGGTAGGTAGGTAGGTAGGTAGGTGTGTTAGGTATGATAGGTAGATTTTTGTGCAATATAGAGAGGTAGAGTAGGAAGATATCTTATTTTGAGAGGCTCACAAAGAAAGTATGTTCAAGGAAATTGGTTGCCAATATGAACAGTGACCAGGCAGACTTATGTGAAAATACATTAAAAAGGAAAATATATAAACAAGAATACTGATTAAAAAAGTTGAGCTATCTCGAAAGTATTGTCGTAGAGTATGGTACAATATTGTACAATAATACCATAAAAATAGGAGATTCGTACATGTACGATTTCCTATGTTAGTAAGCAAGTGAAACTCTTTCTGTCTCACATAAAAAAGACTATTTGAATTTCATACAAGTCCCACATAAACGTTCCAGCTACGGCTGATGCATGATGATGGCTGATGCCTCTTCCACCATGGTAGGTACCCCTCAATGAAGTTCTCCACCATGGTGGAAGCTGATACAAAAATGACAGCCTAATTGGCCAAAAATTTTCAAATTCAGCATGCTACCATTGACCTTAAAGGGCACTATATGGGATCTATGACTTCACCAGTAATGATTGGCCAAGTATCCACTGAGTACAACACCATCATTGACTGCCATCGTGCCCCTTTAATGACCAATGACCAATAGGAATAAGTTTTTGGTCATTTCCAACCAAACCAAAAGAAAGGTATGTTGGAAACAGTCTAATCTATTTTTCTTTTGTGTCAGAAGTGATGGAGGTGGTTTCACAGTTGTGAAAGCAGAAGTCGTATCAATTTCATGTTGGTGGCGGCATTTTTGACTGTCATTTAGACCATGATGTCATGGTGACACCACCAGGGTGCCATGCATCAATCAAAAGGTCTTGAAGAGAAGAATCCTATTTGGATAGTCAGATTTTTCTCTAAAAAAATGATCTTAATCCTGTCATTTGAAGTAAATAGTCATTTTGAGTAATAAATATCAATGCACGCTTCCCACATAATCATACTGTAGTCTTGGATTGGTGGGACATAAAATAATGAACTTTGGTAGTGAATATCTCAGTAAAAGATTAATAGTTTTAGGCCTGAATTTTACTGAACCATATCCCTTGGTACACTACGGTCTAATAATTAGACCTTAAACTCAAAATTTTGAGCGCTTTATTATTTTCACGCGCTGTAGCCGCGCTTCCCCCCCGCCGCGAGTCGTTAGCGTCAGTAGATTATATAGACAATACAACTTTAGCAGCTTATGATTAGACTTTAAGTGCTGCTGCTGCTAAAGCACTAGTCAGGCACTAGGGCGCCTAGTTGGCTAGTGCTTTAGGTCAGCCGCAACGACAAAAAAAAACGCCAGCCGCTGGTTGCACCTCATTGTCAGAGGTCAACAGTAAAAAACCTACGTAGGAATAGTACTATTTTTCGGAACAACAAAAATGCAACGACCGGCCGGCACTTCCATCGCGGCCGACAATGGGAAAAGGACGACAATGATACGTCCTTTTCCGCCGCAACGTCATCCCTTTCGAAGCGCGGATGACAAACAACATTGGGTGATACACCCCCATCACCGCTGGTGTTCATGGGGGTGTTGACCCAAAGGAGGGCAGCGACGTCAACGCGACGGACGGCGCCGAAGTCAACGCGACTTTGCCGTCGCATTGACTTCGGCGCTGATGAATTCATCAACAGCGACGCCAGTTGCACCAATGAATGGGCATCTGGCGTTGCTTTTGTTAATTTGATGCATAAAATAAACGAATTCTTATTTAAAAGAAAGTATTTGCTTCTAGAATTCTAGACTAGGCCTTAAAAAAATTCTATTTGCCGCGCTCAACATTGTCCGTAGTCTACTATTAATATTCATTTTAAATAGTAGGTGCACCACTTAGCCCACCCACTAGAGTTGTAATATAGTGTTTGAGCTTTGCATTGCTCAAGTTTGATGAAGATTGGTCGAATATTCATCAAGTTCTAGCAATTCTAGGAAATCGCAATTTTACTAGGTAATGCTAGTAAAAAATCGATTTTAAGGGTCTAATAATTAGTCTCTTAGTTCAGTGGACCAAGGGATATTATTATGAGGTAACTGATGCTTGAAATCCCTGACATTCAAAATGTCAAGGAAAAAGGGCACAACAGGGTTGATACAATTATTTACAAAACCATAAAAACTAAAAATAGTAATAAGCTTCCATAGAGTTTTCCTCTGGACTTAAATCGTGGTTTTATTTGTTGACTTGTGGTGAAGTAGGGGGTAAATTTGAAGGGAGACATCAAGAACTAGCACAAGCAAAAGAAGCCAAGGTTATCAACACAAAAGATGAAAATTGAATAATTAAAAATGAAATTTTGCAAACATTATACCTTTTGCTTTGTGCTGTGTATTTAGAATAATCCACACTATCCCCAACAGGTCATGCAGTGTTTTTGTGCTAATCAAATTTTCCAAGCTGATGATCTACAACTTGATACGTATGGTTTAACTGTTCATCAATGTATTTTGTACCAGATATCAATGTATTTTTCTAAACTGGCTATACCTCTGCTGTAAAATTTATGAGCACCTAATTCTGTGTGCTTTCTGGTTCATTTGAATTTCAATAGATCAATCAGTTGTTATGTGAAACCTGCAATATAATCTCTGACATCTCCTATGTATACACCAACACCAGAAACAACAATGTTATTTTAGCCACAGCAACCTTCCAACAGAGATCATTGAATGTGGTGAAGTCCCTTCACCTCTCTTCCCTTTTACCTTTTTTGCTCCTTCAATCTCACTGACCAACAATGACATGAAGAATAAATTGAATTCCCTGATATCTTGGCAACAATGATGCTATCCACTACAATGAAGACAAAATTTCTGATAAATTAAAAGCATTTCATTCAGGAGGAGAGGATGACTAGAGTCAACGCTATTTCAGTCACATCCAAACACAGAGCTCATCAGCACAAATCTGTCTCATTTCAAAGTACCCTGTTGAAATAGTCAGAGCAATCAACATTACGTTAGTGTTGGGTGGAATTTTATTTGAATGAAATAACTTGATGCAAAATTTCAATAAGTGGATGGAAGGGATTGTTGATGATTGGCTTCTGTTGTCAAGACTACTCTAAAATCAAGAACAAACTGGTAGTAGCTGGATATGTGACCATTTGTTGGGTGGTGGCTTTTTTGCTCTGTCTCATTTGTTGGGGGGCTGAATATAACAGTGTAAGGGTGATAAAGGTGGATTGTATGATGGATTTGTGGTTGGTTCAAATATAATGAAAATGAGAGTTTTGACTTGCATCCTTTAATTTTCTAGGAATAAAAGGGATTGTGGGTCAATCTTTTTGGAACCAATATGTTATCTACTTAATCCAATACAGAAGATCAGACTATTAGCTTGGGTTCTACAAAAATATATGATGTAAGTAGAAAAATTATAAGGGAGCTATGATTCTAGTTGCCAGGAAGAACCCAGCTGTAGCTGTAGATGTGTGAGCATCTATCCAAAATGCAAAATTAGTAGTAATTTTTACTAGTAAATTTTTGAGAGAAAAAGATGGAACCTGAGTGGAATTTAGGATACATACAGTCTTTTTTCAAGAAAATTGCAGACATATAAATGACACCTATTACTATTAGAACATGTTTAATCACTTAAATGGGATTGAAAAAATAATTTTTGCATAAAAAGCAACACTTGAACCTGATCATTATGAGATGATCTGTTGCACTTGAAACATGCCTTCTTATGGATGCCAAGTTATTTTATAGCATAAGTCCAAACAAGATGGAATATAGTCTCCTCCAATTCAATAACAACTGGATCACAAAACATTGGTTAAAGTTTGTACTGGTCCAGTTGTAAAACCTCTGACAGCTACCACTCAGATCAGTTGTCCTGGTAAACTTATTAACACTGTGGTGCAGTTCAGGACATCCCCAGACTCCTCAATTTTTGATGATGGTCTTGTTGCAAGATCCAGTTGTGCATTGTGGAGTAGGAGGAGACAATCATTTGGATGGTCAAATTTACTCTGGTTTCACCTTAATTTATGAGTCCATTTTTCAATTCTGAATGAATAAAGATTAGAGTGCAAATGTTCTTAGTCAAAAAAGAATGAAGTGTCAAAGAAGCTTTTTAATTGATCAATAGTGGTAACATTGGTGCCATCAATATTTTTCAAATTACAACAATTTTTCTTTCCTATCTCTGATGGAAGGGTGAAATACAACAAGATAACATCAAATGGTAACTGAAAAAATCATTAAGAAAGTTATGCTTGAAAAGCATCATAAAACAAAAAAATACCTGTTGATTTTTAAATTTTCTTCCAGTTCAAATTCAATTTGGATTTTGCAGTTGTTTGACCTAGGTTGACAAGCTTCAATTTGAACAACAGATTTAAATATTATTGCAACCTTTGGTTACAAGATGACTTCAGTGATTTGGTGAAGCTCAAGATCTCATTGTAAAAGGGGGTGTTGATTGGTGAAAATGGATTCAGACCCTGAAGATGCTGCTAGACATCTTTTATTTTGATGTCAATAATTATTATTTTCTTGGGCCTAAGCAAGACCCATTTAACATGATTGCTAAATTTTGAACTATAAAAGGTCTCATTTTTGTTTTTCAAATCTTGCATTTTTACTGTTTTATACTTGATGTACCAATCCAATGTCAATATATCAGCATAAAAGTAGATGAATATGACTAATTAAACTCTGGAGAACAGAAAATGAACTTTTTTGTTGCTTGATTTGGAACATCTTATTTTGTTATTCAAAAGACACTGTATTGTTATGAGGTTGACTGTGAATGTAGTTTCTTGTCAGATACCAATGGCATAACCTTTTCCAATCCTAGGTAAATCATTTTAAATTAATGTTAAGAAGACACAAAAACTTCATCTATTTGAAATTTCATTGTTGCCATTTACTATTTACTTAATTATCTGTAATCTTTTTTATGCATTTTTACTTGATGAAATCACTGAAGTGTTGAAATTGAAGAACTTAGGGGGTATCTTTCCACCAAGTCACCAAACTCACTCTCTACTAGGAGTCATCTAAAAAAAAAGCAATGCAGATGTTTCAGATCATGTTTGGATCGGGGTGAAAGAAACAAAGAATTAAAGTGTCTGTTAATTCTGCACATAGAAGAGGGTGTAATTCTTAGCCATGCAAATTTAATCCTAGTCTGCTGCTTACTTGCATTTTATTTTAAAAGGTTTTTTGAGGGTGGGTGGCTCTAGCAAGCAAGTGCTTTGATTTAGAAATGTCTTGATAAATTGTCACATCATTACTGTCAACAAGAAGAAATATTGTCACTGTAGATTGCAGCTATCTTGTTACAATCAATAACTAAACAAACTGTTTGTCCCCAATGTCAATCCAAGAGGAAGAAGCTGTTGCATGCCATGAGTGCCATAGTGAGTATTTGAGCCATGTTTTCACCAAATGTATGATCTTCTCGAAAAGGGCTGAAATCTCAGTACTGAGATATGAATATTTTTTCACCACGGGCCGGTTATTTTTAGCTATTATTCCTGATGAGACTTGAAGACAAAAGCAACCTCACGATTGATATGACAAGATGACAAAAGGATGGTAAAAGACGGTAAAGTCTTACCAGTATACCTATTCCTAAATTAAAATGTATGTTACGATGATAGAAGGACGGTTTGGACGGTAAATTCTTAATAGTAATACTTATTCCTATTCACAAATCAATGTTGAAATGACGGCAGGACGGTAAAACAGTACAATGTTAGTATAAATACTAATTCCTTAATATCAATTACACTTCCTTTTACAACAATGCACTAAACCACTTTAATAGAGTAAAATATTACTGCTTTGTCTTGATGGTGCCAGAGGGGTGGTTGGTTGTCAAAAAGCTACCAATGCATCCACAGACATTATTTAAATTACAGCAATCATTCTGTGCCATCTCATCATTAAGGGATAGTATATTTTAATTTACTACTCCTCACCATCAATTTCCCCAGTCACTGGCTTTTTTTGCATGATCGAAAAGAGCAAAAAATTACGTTTTTTTTATACCAAATACCCTGTATGTCACTAGTACTCAAAAATAACGTAAACCATACATTTGGTGAAAACATGGCTCATTTAATTAGGTACTTACCATAAAATCCCTACTTAGTATTGTACCTAGAGATTGGTTGGTACAATAGACAATTTTTGCCTTTTGAGCAGTTTTGAGATTTTTTGGGGGGTGATCCATCATCATCTATCTATCAGCTGTCAACTACTTGCAAGCTATGTAGCATAAATTCCTGCAAGAGCAAGCTGACAGTCACCATGCATAATGGTGAAATTGGTGAAATGTGAAATAATGCTATTGCTGTGTTTGGCAATGATCACTCTGGCAAAGTGCTTGGCCCCAGCATACCACAAGTGATGATACTGACAGACAAGGCATTGGGAGTGGGGATCAATGTCAAATCCAATTGCAGTTGATGGCAATAGGCCTGTGCACTCAAATGCAATGAACAGGTGTATGCCGGCGTCTAACTAGCTGCTAGCAGTGTTGCCATGCTGCTGTGCAAAAAGATGTGGTATCAGCTCAATGGCGGGTTGTATTTAAAGATTTGTTGGTAGTGTCATACAGAAACAAATCTATCCAAGTATCTAACAAATGTGGATACCTAAGAACAGCAATGCACACAGTGTCAACAGCTAATGTAACTTTCTACTGTACAATGCGGTATGGCAATGGGCATGGTGAGTAACTGCATTGATTGTCTTGTCTTTTCAGCACTGGAGAGGTCATAATTTTTAACCAGTATATTGCACTTATCATAGCACTCAGTTCTTTTCTCAATTGATTTGTATTACCCATAGGAAACCAGACAACAAAAATAAAAGTCATTGGATTTAATCATTGGCTATGGGGGTAGGGACATTGGATTTAAATAGTGACAAGTGGTAGATGAATGAGAGGAGGGGACAGAAGGGCAAAAACTTGTGCTCCATGTCTTTTGGCTCCAATTCTAGATCTGGAGGATTACCATTTGTTTTTGGCATTCCAGTTGTTACTGTCACTTGTCTTCAAACTTTGACCTCTGTCCTCCTTTGTCAATGGATGAATGTCCTCTATTTGTGATGTTCACATCAAATTTACAATGTAAAGGACTCCAACTAAGACAATGTTTCATGTTGCAGTTTCATTTCAAACTTTTAAATGAATCAAACAAAAATGTTTTTGGCAAACTGTCTGTAAATGGTAACAACATGTGTATCAATATCAACAGTCTATTTTCTAACATCAACTCATTCCATAAACACTATCCATTGGAGCAAATTATCCATCTATGAAACTACAGTGATGAAAAAAGCTACAAAAATAAAATAAGAACACATTGTAAGTGCTATTGAAGTCTCCTGTAGCAATTGCTTCAAAGTATATGGAGCAAGGAATGTCATTGCTCTGTGATTGCACTTCATATTTTCATGGAGTTTGGGCAGTCTTGTTGGTGATGATGGGGCCAGCACAACAGTTGACCATCATGATATCAAACTTTGCTAATGTCAGGGTATGCTACTGCCACCATAAGAAATTTCACCATCCAAGTCATTTCTTGGGCAGGGCCAGACTCTCATGGGACATAGTTGCACTGGGTCATGATAAAGGTTGTGGTGATAAATTGAGGGGGTGGTGGATGTTGGTGGCCAGCGTGGCAGAAGGCATAATGTCTAAAACTGTATGTATGTATTTTTGCTTTTTCTTTGATGTTCTTTTTGGGGAAGTCAAAGCTTGACATGCCAAAATTTGACACACAGCCTGCATGCAAATTACTTGTTGTTTTTCAACATCATTAGATTGAATTAGCTGCAATCTTCATCCCTGACTAATACTCCCTTGTGTCTTAAACTTTTTACTCTTGGTTGGAAACAGTATGTCTTACATAAGAAACATGTAGAATTGCTCAAAATTTTTGTCCCAAAATGTGATCTCAGAATGATGATTAGGATTCACATCATTAGGGAGTGATTATTGCATACATTGAAACTTAATCATGAATGCTGAACAAATAATTGTACAATTCCTACTTAATCTTTCTCTGAGTCCCAGAGTCAAAATTTTAAGTCACAAGGGAGTAGTATGTAATTACTATATACAAAAAATAATAAGGCTTGATCTGTCAAGACCTGCAGTACCTAGATGGAACATCCCAAAGTCATAAGTTTTTGTGTTGTTTCATACAAATACAAGGGCATGAATTTAAAGAAAAACTGTGAAAAAAAAGAAATATGGCATAATTAAAAATGGTGATAAAAGCATGTTTTAAAACTTTAAATAAATGAATATTATTTTTGCAACTACCATGTTAACAAAAAACATCTCGGATTCTTTCTTGTAATTTTGTTTGTTTTTGTGTATTATTCACAAAACAGCTTTATCTTACTGCTGGACATGACATTTTTTGTAGATAGGCTGTTCATTCATACAATATGTGCCTTAATGCTCTGGGTGGTTACTGCTTGAATTCTTTTGGAGTCATGAGCCCATTGCAACTAAAAGTGAAATATGCATTGAATTGAATTTTTTATTGAATTCATTTTTCACTTTTGGTAGCAAATAGCTCATGATTCCAAACAAATTCAAGTATTGCCTGTTGCAGTACATATTATATGAGTAAACAGGCTATCTACATCTACCAAAAAAAGACACAGTTGGTGTTGAGATAAAACCAAGGTGGTATATTTTTGTGTGTTTTCATGCATTTTTGTGGGTTTTTGTGCACAAAATTGCATGAAAACACATGAAAAATCATAAAAACATGCAAAAATACAATATAAATATAAATATGAAAAATTTTGAAACAGCAATGATTTTTTTTACTTTGTGGTAACTGGTTATCAACCCGAACAGGCAGCAAGCCTGCCTTGTTATCCCCACCATGGCAGACAATGGCCAAGTCCTCAGCATCAAGGCAGAAATCTCCTATAAAAATAATATACAATATACCTCCCACACTTCTGTCACCATCAAAAGTCACCCAAAACAGATGTCTGTAATTTGATGGAGGAAGCATGAGAACATGCCACCACATCTTTGTGCAGACTTGGTGTTGGTGTCAATTTTATCACCGTTGCCAGTTGGCAATGGCAATGAAATCAACCCATCCATTTTTGCTACAATTATCATTTATTTATATTTGTAGTCATTGAAGTTAGTGGGCACATCAATGGTGTTATTGCCATGAGCTCCAACTCCAATTTCCTCTGATTGTTTTTGCCATAATAGGGCATTGGAGCTGCTTGTGGGTCATGGTAGCGGGCAAGTTTTAGGGGACAACAAGAAGAAATAAGTTTTAGCAAGATTCTTCACAATTTTTTACCAAATTATTTGACAAAATTTGAGTTTTTGATTTTGTGTGTTTCATGTGTTTTCATGTGTTTTTTTGTCTTTTGGTGTATTTTGGTGTATTTTTGTGCATTTTTGTGTGTTTTTGTGCACAAAAATCCATGAAAACACATGAAAACAAACAAAATTGCTAAATAAGTTACAAATTATAGTTTGAAAGTCATTGTAATTATTTATTACAATCACATTGTGATATTTATCTTTGTCAAATAATTTTTCATTTTGTGTTTTTTTCATTTGAAGTAACATTGAAATCACAAAAGAGCCAAATTAGCTAGTTTTTCACACTAATTACATGTCTCTGGGATGTTTCTGGAACAAAACAGATGGATTAAACATTTCTGACACTTCAAGATCAAAAAATCTAAGGTCTCATCAGTCGTCAGATCAGTGTCTGATGATTTGATGAAAGTCTAGTCTCCACATTTTTCTTGAAAATACCTTACATGATGTTTTGTGGGTAGGTGCTAGATACTATCTACAACTGTCTGCATATGTAAGTACACTTGCCCCAAGCCTACATCAAGTCATCACAATGACAATGGGCAACAAAT
>JALLOT010000526.1:0-19536 GCA_036939595.1 Thalassiosira livingstoniorum
GCAAAGCGCTGGATATCACCAACAAGGGTCAAAAATAACAGCAATAAAACTGGGAGAGCACCGCCAAAAGAGAAAAATCAAAGGCAACAATGTTGAATTAGGAGCAACAGAGAAATTACTTGAGTGATGGAAAATTACCAAACACAGGTGACTGAAAAGGAGACAAAGCTACAGGAGATGATAAAAACAAAACTGAAATAACACCAAAGAGGGGTCAGCCATCAGTTTGATTTGACCAGCAAGTGGTAGCAGGGGCCAAAAAAATGGGAGAACCAAGGCAAATGACACCGTTTCAGCTGCAAATGGAACAATTGAAAGAAAAGGTAGCAAGGCGCAAACCAGGCCAAAAAGAATTGATAATGAGTGTCAGTGACTTAGCTCAGAAAATGGAAAGAAAGAGGGTCAATGTACAAGGAGCAGCAACCCCTGCAACATCTTAAGATTGACAACAAGGGAAGCCACAACTGACTGAATTTATTGAGTCTGCGGGGGCAAGATAGAAAGAGGCTAAGAAAACGTATAAACTTTCCCAGCCCCGTCAACCAATTGCAAAAGCAATGGAAACTTCAATTGATAACTACTACTGCAAAGCATCCCAAATGTTCAAAGAGAGTGATGCAGCAAATGAAATCATCACAATAGATGGTGAGACAGAGGCAAAAGCTGAAAGGGGAGAGGGATAGCAAAAAGTTGAAGAATCAAAATATAAGCAGAAAGTTTCTGAAGATGAGGAAATGGAGGACCTCGAAATGGTAGAGGCAACACAATGGTTTAAAGCACAATTAAAGAGGGTTACACTAAAGGCCAAGAGCACCAAAGAACCCTCAAAGCCAACAACAACAAATGAGTCGAAAGAGAGCAAAGGGTTCAGTCAGAGAGTAACAACTGATAGCTTGGGGCCAAAGGAAAAGATGGTACCAACCAATGAGAAAATAGTCTTGAGAAAAGAGCCGCCAAATGCAGAAGCAGCCAATGAGAGGGACAGTGATAAGGGAGCAATAGTTAAGTCTACAGAGGAAGAGCTCATGAAGGAGCCTAATTTTATGAGCAACTGTGAAAGTCAGAAACAGGGAGAGAATAAAAAAGCACAGACAGGAGAAGAGAAGAAAGATAGCAAGCCCAACACAGGGGAATCATCTGGCAAGGAGCCTGCAGCACTAAGTGACCATCACAGAAAGAGCAGTCTCAGTCAGCTGAGGAAGGTGAAGAGGAGAATGAAGTCATAGTAATTGACAACAATGAGTGGTGCAATGAGGATCAGGAGAGCAAGGGTCATGCTCCTAATCACAAACAAAGCAGTAGGGCTAAATGTAACACAGCCTGATTTGTGTACATTGTCATTACATGCAGCAGCAGAAGCAATGATGTCCTTGATATTAATGAAATACAGAACAAAACTACCAGATGAGGACAAAGCAGCAGTCATGCTGAAGTTTCTGAGTGAGGCAACATTAGTAAAATGCTACAATGATCCCAAATCGTTGGACCAACTTCTTGGTGAGCTAGTGATTGGGGGAACAGGGGGGATAAGTGAGAAAACACTTGTCCCACTTCAACTATTTGACCAAATAGGGAGTTATGCCTACAAAAGTCACAGTAGGTCTGGAGCTGAGAAAAGGAGGAGCCTACTAAATGCATGGGATGAAGTGTTACGGTGAGCGTACCCCAAACAAGCTCAAGCAGTAATGAAGTTCCTTGAAAGCAAGAGCACTGATACCATATTCAAATGGGTGTATGAGAAAGGGAGTGTCATCAAGCTGGCGAAAGTAGCAGAGATACTAATTGAGTGGAGTCCACCATAAATCATCCAGGAATTTGGTCAAGACTCATCAACTCAGCATCAACAGGAGGAGCAATCAGCAGACCCAAGAATAGACCCATCCAAAGTAATAGATATTGAGTGGGACCAGTTGAAGGGGCATCAGCCAGCAGTACAACGAGGGATTCTAACCCAACCAATAATGAATTACCTGAGGAGATATTATCCTAATGAGGTGGCTGGCCTGCAGCAGCCTGCATGCCCACTTAATGAGCATGGGCCCAAAAGGCTTGTATTAAGCAATAAAAGTACCATCACTAATGCAAAGCACAATCAAACAAATCTTCCCATCAGCCAGCATTCATTAAGTAGATGCCATGGGGAGAGGCTTCAGCCCACAATCTGATAAACAGAGACTCATCAACAATAATGACAAGATGGATAGAAGTGCAAGCCCTAATCAAGGGCAAGAGACGAATCGGTGCCAACATCAAAATAATAGCACAAGTGGACTCTACAGCCTGAGTGGATATGGAGGTGGAGGTAGAGGCAATGACAACAGGGGCAGAGCAGTTTCCAAAGGAAGAGGGCCATCAACAGGCAGACATGATCATCAGAAAAATGCTAAATGGAAAGCAGACTCTCCAGTAGACAACATGCAAAAGAAAGGTGACGTACACCAGAGTAAGAAGCCAAATACAAACTCATCACCACCACAACAACAAAAAGAACATGGAATGGGGACATACAGACCAATGGAGGAGAAGCAACAAGCAGTTTTCTCCCCAGTGTATCACTTCCAAATGGATCCTCATGCTCCCAAAAGATTCAGCTCACGAAGTCATGCAACTAATGAAGAGCGTGTATATGTCATGAGGATCAACCAACCCCTCAGAAATGGACATGGGACAAACCTAGAGACTACAGATAGCTACATATCAAACGTTCAATCACTTTGCATCCAGAGACACAACCATATGATACTTGCCAGGTCATGGGATGATGCAGACTTCTCCCACCCCAAGCTGTCCACCTTCAACTTGATCAAAGACAACCCAGAGTTGCACTCAGTCTATTTGGGAAGTGAAACAGTGAACAGCAAATCAAACTGGCACACAATCGAATTCAAAATAGTGTTGTCCCTTGACATGGGACGGCTAAAGAATGAGATGAAAAAGGCACTAGCCTGCAAAAGAAGGCTACACTTCAATTTCCTGTGGAGAGAGAACATGTGGGTTTCAGTTCTAGATGCATATGATTACCTGTTTGATCCAGTGGGAATGCTACAGAAATCATACGGATACAATGATGTAGTAGAATTAAAACAGGAAATCAGTACAAGACTCTTCAAAGAACAAGGAATCCAAATGGAGCAGCATATCTTCCAACTAGTGTTTATAGGGTGCCAACCCCCAGCAAAATTTGGAAACTGATTAAGCATTATGGCGGCATTGATCATGGTGAGAATTGAAGTGATGTGGATGAGGTGGCAGAGAATCTAAAATATATACAACCATGCCCAGAGAGACAAGAGCAATACCCTGGTATCTGTAATATGACATTTGTTGATGTAAGACTCGTTGCCAATGCCAACCAGGAGAAATACAAAGAGATGCTACTTGTTCAACAGAAATATCATCTGGATCAATGCGTAATGCAAGTAGCAGGCCTTCCGTTGGAGTGCAACTTACTGCAGGATGTTCCAATGACCTTGGTCGATGGAGTGACCCCCAACAAAAGGTCAATTAGGCAACTACTAATGGGAACACTCCCGAGACCTTTTGTTTCTAGAGAAGCACATTTTAAAGTATGGAACTTAGACATTATCATGGTACCTAGGCTATTTACCATTTTTACACCATATTTAAGCTAACAAAGTTAAATGTACTTTCTCCCAATGATAAGTTTTTCATTTCTACACCAACCATTTACAACACATGGTTCCTCACAATCTTTATATATTTGACTTTGTGAGAAAAAAATTATGAAAAAAACGATGTCTCTATGAGTTATATTTGAGAAAAGTTTCTATATTTGAACAACATAATGACAAAAATAGAGAAATTATATTTTTTGTAAAAATCCAAAAACAGCGGTTCCCAAAAAATGAAAAAAAGTGTGTAGATAATATTTTTTCAGTACTTAACGCTGCTTCTACTTATACCTAAGTAAAAAAACACCAAATCAATTATGCAAAAACAGCTCTTGTACCATAGCTAACAACAGCTACGCATCAACCTACAAACTTGCCGCCACCGTCACGATCCAACAACCAACCATGACAGAATGGCTTTTACTATGATGCAGCAGCAATGACAACAGCAACAAAAAAACTATGGCAGTAGTACCTACTATCTAATCATTAACTATTACTCCTATCACCTAGTACATTATTTTAATCTAAAAACAGCAATATAAAGTTATCTAATTTTGAATGCGGATGCATTTAGCTGCTGCTGGTTAGAAATTTAAGATAATAATGTATAGTTTAATTTTTTTACACACAGGTTAAATATATGAGACAATGCCATTGAATAAAACAGTGGCATCATCCCAGAACTGTTCTCTTTTCTGGTTAATGGAACAAGGCCCTGTCAATGTTGCTTGCTGTCACTGCCACTTGAACTGCCCTGCCCGGAGTTCAGCATCACATGCTGAGGGGGGGCACAGAGGCAAGAGTGGCAGACAGCAGAAGAAACTAAGTCAAGCATAAAACAAAACTAACAAAAAAAGAACAAAACAGCAGAGGTGACAACAAAGCAACCTCCAACGTTGTAGGTGTTGGGAGGAAGGGAATTCAAAATAGGTGCTTCCAAAAAGTGTTTTATTGTGGGACTTGAACCCTGCAAGGGTTGATGTTTGTTTGGATGAGGTTGGAGAGGGTTGAAGTCAGTGGCTGTGTAGTGGGCTGGCTGTGGGCAAAAGCAAAAAAAAAATATGTCAAGTACTTTTTACTGACAATAGGCTGGATCATACAGGGCAAAGTATGAGCTAGATGGAACATGCTTCTGATCAGGTGAGCATGCGCACAACTTCTCCACAAAACCAGATGTGCAAACATTTGGTTTTGAGTAACACATGTTGCATAGCATCCACATACATCCCATGTTGCTGCTTGTTTCAAAAAAATTTTAACTTATAAAAGCCAAAATTAAAATTTTCTCTTGAGAAAAATTATTATTGCATATTTTGGAGAAATGCTTTTTAGGAGTGACCAAAATCCCTGTAGAAAATGTGCTTCTAGAAACAAAAGGTCTCTTCAACAATACATCCCTTAAAGGGTACTGGGTGTAGTGGTAGGGTTGGATTGTCAATGCGTGGCCACGTTGCTTCAAACATTTTGTTCCAAGCCAGCCAATCCTGAAACCCAACTCATTTTGCAGCCATATTAAGCTGCATTTGAATGCAACAATCAACCAAAGGTACGTAAACTATATCCAATGCTGCTCTATCCCTGACAAATAATGTTTTTCTCATGCATGCTCTCACACACTTGGCATTCCAGTTTGTTGTTGTGTCATTTATGGCAGCACAGAAAGGGTGTTGAAATAACAAGGTGTCAGGGCTGTGGTTGAAATGGATCCAAACTGTTGAAATGGCAATGGATCTTTATTAAGGTGAGTTTTGAATTGCCCGTCTTCTCTCCACTCTTTTCCATCCTCCCTCTCACGCCGCAACTCATGTTAATGCTATTCTGAACTTTTCTTTTGTTTAGGCCTTCTGTGATGACTGCCATTATACCCAAAACTCAAAAATGGTGGGACATAATTTGTCTTTTTGAAGGTGATTTGTAGCACTTGAGTTTTTAACCATGACTTGCTATCATTATTGTGTTGTCACTCACTCTGCCTTGTTGTTTGAGCAAAGAGGCAGGCTTGCATCTGCGTTGAAATATGGCATGGGTGGTGGCAGTGTTTATATCACAGACCCCAGATGCTTCAGCATAACTTCAACAACAGGCGTTGCTGCTTTGGAGTTGGGAGCATTGTAAGATTTTTTGTTTTGTTGTTTTCCTTTCAAACAACTTACAGACTCACCCCCCACTCTCTGTGCACAGTTTTGAAGCAATGTCACTTCTGTTCTAAACCATACATTAAACAGGCATCAAAATAAAACAGTGTAAGTTTGTGACTCTTTTTTGTTTTAGACTTCCAAATGATTTGCTGATCTTAACAAAACAATTTTCAATCTATTTCATCACCACAGGCAACCATATCGACATGATACAAACCAGGAGATAGGATTTAGTTTGTCATTGTAATGTAGACTTTTTTGAATGTGGTTGCAATTGATCTCAAGAATGGTGAGAGTTTTTGGAATTTTTACCATTGTTTCCTTTCTGGATACTTACAGCCGCGCTCAAAAATTTTACAACAGACCTGACAATTAGGCATGCCACTCCTGGGGATTAATTGGCTTTCAAAAGTAGTTGACAGGGGAGCAGAGCAGCCATTTCAGATGTATGCTTTTTTATTCATTGTTTTCCATACAGGTTACTGTATTCTTGCGCATGTATGATTATCTTTCAATTGTTGTTGTCACTATTAGTGAATGAGTCAAACATAAGGAGTGTAGGAAAGACAGCTGTTAGGAGAAATAGAACTACAACTGTTTCGTTCAAGAAACTTTGTCTAATGGAATGCCTCTTGAGTGCAAGATTTTTAGATGTAACATTGCTTGAAATTGAACAATTTTTATATTAAAATGAGTTGTCATCTGCAATTTAAATTTTCCATAAGTTCTACATCTTATTAATATCACAAAGAATAGCTAGAATTAATGGTAGATTACACACTTCTCTGCTTCAGCCTTTGATTCCTTATTTGATTTTACTTGGCATGTTTTTTATGATTTGAACACCATCTTTTGTACTTGTAGGTACGTACAAAGACAGATAATTTTGAAAAAATCAGACTATGTCTTACCCAAGTTACCATCTGCTCCTCCCACACCAAAGCCATCTCCAAATACCCATCTACTACTTATTTCTGAGTTTATGTTAAAGCACATGTATTTTCAGCTTTTGGAATTGCACAATGAAAGTCTTGTCACACATTGATACTGCTCAAAAAATTTACATTCAGCTTTTGTTAAAATTATGATCCATCATCCTACATTTTCTTTTGAGGCAATGCTGAGTATCTACCCTACACTAATGTCATCTTCAAGAGTATCTTAAGGTGTTGATTGTCACAAATAATGTTCTCAAATCAACTGAATTAATTTGACTTAAGAGGTACATGATTTTCCAATCAAATTGGTTTGATCCAGCAATGACCAACAACAAATATAATTAGAAGTAACTAGTAGTTTTGCTAGTAGTTTAGTCCCTAACTGAGTCCCACAAAAGTCCATCTAGCAATCTGCACTAGTAAACTTTGAGAGCCCAGAACATTTGACAGGGTCAATTTTTTTCATGAAACATTCAGGATGCTTCATGCTCATGTATTAGAACATATTGTAAAAGTTATAGACCCCAGTATTGGGTTTGAAAATTTTGATTTTTTGTGCAGCACCTCCTAATTTTATTGGGTATGACTGTTATTTGCATGTTATCCTTGTCTAGTATGGGATCCACAATCAAGGGACCATGGTGGCTACATTGATGAATATAACTCTCAAGTACTTACATCTGAACCCATCACACCCAACTTCACCCCACTTCACAACCACCCTCAAGGAAATGTACAGGATGATGATCAATTTGATTCAACAAAGATAAAAGTTGTGAGATCCAAAATAGAAACAATCAAAGACACAATCAAAGAGGAAAAATGTGCAACTATTTCCATAAGCCTACCTCCATTCACATCTTCACTAGGTCTTGCATTTATTGATGATGAAAATGTTGGAACCCCTGAGCTAAATATTATCCAAACAACATTGGTCCTCCACACCAAGATTCTAGTAGACCTCCATCACAATGGTTGGATTAATGCTATCAACTTGACTGTCACTGGCCACCAAGAACCCATCACTGCAAGATATGTTGTTGATCTCCTCAAGTGAATTCAGAAATCAAGTGACAAAAATGTTAGAATAACGTTTACAAGGAAAGAAAACCCATTAACAAAAAACTGGATGGCTACAGACAATTCTTTGACCAAATGCCCTGCATACAGACCAACACTCCAAGCATCAACTGTATCATCAAATACCTCAGCATCCACCTGATCCAAAATCTATTGGAGACTGTTTAAAAGGCCCTTACAAGAATCACTGGAAGGCTAGCATGAAGAATCAGTATTGAAAAATGCCACTCAAATTGTACTCTCCACTCATATTCCTAAAAGATTGATCCCCACTGATGCTAAAGTCTTTTGTTCCATCATTGTATCTTGAGTCAAAGACAAGGAAGAGAGTTTATAAGTTAGAATCACATCATTGGTAAAATGGGGCAACAATGACAAAAGGCAAGGATTGTGATTTCTCTTACTCACCCAACATATCTGCTCTGGTTATACAGATGGTCTTAGCATGGAGTACTTCCATCAAACAAATATTGATTATTTTGGGCATTTTAAACTGCTTTTAAAATACAATGATGATCCCAAGAATCACCTATTTATTACAGTTCCACCATATTACATGGAGTGGTTCAAGGAAGAGTATCTCAATGTACCTTTGGTGGAGGCTACAATGTCAAAAAGATATTGGCAGGTCATGGAATTTACTACTAAGAAATGTTATGGAGACTTTTGGATTTGTCTCCTGTTCTTGCTATTGAGATCTTTTTGTTCACAAAGCCACAAAATGCACTCTGATTGTTGTGACTTCTACCAGCATTTTTCTATGTTCCACATCCCACATGGACGTCTTTGATGCATTTACAAAAAAAGGAAAATTCCTCCAGTATCTCAATGACCGCATTGTTCCAACCCAGCATGGACTCTCATTTGACCAAACCCAACACATTTATAAAACATTTACCTGCAAATGGTTCAAGGGAGAAGGGAATTTTAAAACAGCTGATATGCCATTTAAAATGGACAGAAAATTTGAACAGCTCCTTTCCACTCCAACCAAACCCTAGCCACTGGAATGGATCTTCCCCAACTCAAAACCAAGTATGGCGGCAAGTACAAAGCTCAAATTGGAAACATTGAAGACATCACACAATTCTCTTGCATCAAAATCTGCTTTGCCACATCCTGCCTTGTGCAATTCAACTCAGGATCCATTGACACAGGATAACAAGCATCAATTGCGTCAAGCAATATCTCACAACACACCTTCATTATCCCGTGCACTTCTCTGCATTGGATCCAAAAGGAAAGCAACAAATAAATTTTGAGTCTACTGATGGCAACAAAAAAGTCATTACAATTAGAAATTTGCTGTCCCTCTTCATTAATACAGATCATGCACAAGATACAAAAACTTTCCCATCAATGACAACAGTTTTAAGCACTTTAAACATCATGTGATAACTTTAGAGGTTAAAACGTAGACATGTGTTGTAAGCTAACAATGGATTCCAACACTAGAGGATTTTACTCCAGCACTCAACGCATCAAGTATCATAGTCAAGTATGGAAATTCCTTGGTCTCATCTTGACATTCCTAACTGATGCTTACAAAGACAGTTAGCCAACAATTGGCACCATCCTTGTGTAGCATCCAGTCAATAATATTGCAATTCTCATTGCCATCATTCATGAAGAAGTGAAAGCAGGACAAATCAAGCCAATCAATATTATAGAGACTAATCTTCAATTAGCTAACATAAGTACCAAGCCACTCCCATTGATTGCACTCCATTGCCATTATGATTTTCTTCAAGGCAAGCATTTCTATCCCCCTCCAGGATCAGAACATGCTAATAAGCAAGCTAAGTTGAAGTTTTTTCTATTGAATTCCTACGCATGTAAGAATTTTCCATCGCAGACTCCATTTTTAAGTTTGGTCCAAAATCCAAAACCACGAGCCAAATCCCATGCAATCCAGCAACAACATAGCACCAACCATGCTTCTGTAAAACATCAAATCATCAGCTGTATTGCCATATCTTGCCTCACTATTGCTGGCAACCAATGGAACTTCACCACAAGAAACCATTCACTCACCACATTAACTTTCTTGACCAAAAAAGTCAAGCTATGGCATATAGCTTACCACCTCACCATCAACGGTGCACTCTATTCGTGGCGACAGCATTTCTTTCATCATCAATCATTGTTTGACATTATGGTGCACCATGAAATCAAGAGCACATCATCTATTACTACTTCCTACACACCTAAGTCTTTGTGGATTCTCAGATCAATTCTAACCCATGACTCGTAAGACCAATAATTTGGAAGGCACATGGTATGATTGGCAACAATCCAGCAATCTTTCTATTTTTATTTATTCTCAGTCATTTTTGGAAAATCAATACATTACTTTTGATATTTCAAGTTGGACTAATAAACATGCTCACAGCAGCAAATAGCCTCTGCTCAGTATGATCTCTTTTATTTTTTCCACGTTATTGTTCTTTCTTCTCATAAATGATTATTGAAAGACAGGCGGGAGTTGCAGGAAATGCTGTGAATACAGTTTTCCCTCATTTCAAAATCTGCTGATCACTTGATAAGAAGTTTATCATGTACTCCTAGTTGACAGTCTATCTAGATACTGTTCCCAGAACTCTGTTCAGCTGAAAACCGCTTTCCAACAATGTGTAGAACTCCTATTTTCCCTATGGACAACTTTTTTAGACAAAAAAGTGCCTAATTTGCAATTTACAGTCTTGTGTACTTATTACTTGGGTACTTTGAGTACTGGGATTAACTCTAGATAGATGATAGAATAGTATTGTACTCCTATCAACTTCTTACTACTTCTACCTTACGTCATGCATCATTATTTTTTCTACCATACTTACATACTTACGTTGTTATTGACCCTCAGAAGCCAGCTAAGAACATAGGTATTGTAGATAGCAGCCACGCACTGGCCACAAGCCACAAGCCACCCCACAGCCACCCCCCCCTCCCCCCCTTCACCACGACCCATCACCCAGCCATCACCATGACGGCAGGCATTAGATACAGCCTATCAATGGGAAATGGGCCCCGAATTATTCCGTCAAGATGAAAGACGACGAAGATCTCTTACCGATTTTGTTCATCACTGAAAGAGAATAGAGAAGTGGTGCCGAATCATGAGGAGGAATATGATAATAAATAGATGCAATTTGCATCGCATTCAACTCTTCCACAGAAGCAGTTCTACAATTTACCTCGGGCACACATCGTTATCCCCACAACTATGGCTGAAACATCTCAGACCATTCAAACAAAGAACGCAACCTCTTTGTTCATTGGTCTCATCATCATCCAGAGGAATCTCTCCAGTGTCTGCAAGGTTTCTGGAACTTTCACCAAATAATGTTTTTCATCGACGCTCAATCTCTACTTCCCTTAAATTGTGGTCTCCAGCACTTCCTTCGCCAAAGTCATCACAAGCACCAAACGATGATTGGGTAAATCCAACAAGTCCAAATACAAAAAACGAGTCATTCGAGTCTAATAATGAGTCCATAGAAGAAACCTACAGTCGAAAGACTCCATTAGAACACATCTTGCTCCGCCCTTCCATGTACGTTGGACCGACGGAACGTCTTCCCCCCGTTCCTTGTTGGGTTTTGGCACAGGATGTTTCACAAGCTGCAAAAAGAAAGGTCAGAAAAAGTCCCTCAGTAAAGAAAGGCTCGAAAGAGAATAAAGACACGCGCTGGAATATGCAACGAAAGGAAGTATCATCAGTTCCGGCACTATTAAAAATATTCGATGAGATTCTAGTGAATGCTTCAGACAATCGATTACGTCATCCTGGATCTTGTACGCGAATCGACGTAATTATTCATCGTGGTGGCAAAGGAGGCAAACATCCACTGGAGGGCGACATGAATGCAATCAACACTGACAACGAATTTTCACTCCCATCGTACAATCAACAATTAATAGCATCAAATCTTCCATTCATATCCGTAACAAACAATGGCAAATCAATTCCTATCCAAATTCACCAAAAGGAAAATATGTACCTCCCCGAACTTTTGTTTGGCCATCTTT
Source organism: Thalassiosira livingstoniorum (assembly GCA_036939595.1). NCBI lineage: Eukaryota > Bacillariophyta > Thalassiosirophyceae > Thalassiosirales > Thalassiosiraceae > Thalassiosira > Thalassiosira livingstoniorum. The sequence goes on from JALLOT010000526.1 coordinate 11,821, forward strand.
TGACAGGATCGAATTTCAATGATGGGCAAAGGAGGGTTACGGGAGGAAGGCACGGATATGGTGCTAAATTGACAAATGTATTTTCAAAAGAATTTATTGTAGAGATCAGGGATGGACGAAGTGGGCCTAAAGGAAGCTATAAAGTTTATCGACAGAGGTGGGAGAATAATATGAGCGTTTGCCACGATGCAGAGGTCGAAGTAAAAGAAATCGGGGCTAGGAAAGCTGCTACATCGGCCAAAGACGACTTTACTAGAATAACGTTTGTGCCTGATTTGCCGCGTCTGACAGGAAATCCTAAGACGTCTATCCTACCCGAAGAAGAGTTTCTCTTGATGCGACGTAGAGTGGTGGATATTGCTGGGTGTTCCGATGGTAAATTGACTGTGACATTAAACGGAGAAGTAATTGGAGTGAGTGGATTTGAGGACTATTCCAATTTACATAGACGTATCCCTCTTATGGAAGAAGGTAGCGGCAATGATGAAATAGAACGCCCACCAATGGTATATCAAAAATTGAATTCTCGGTGGGAAGTTGCCGTGGGTCTTTCGGATACAAAGTCATTTGAATCCATATCATTTGTTAACGGGATGAATACCTCGCGAGGAGGAACTCATGTAGGTGAGCATCAAACCTTTTCCTTTTTTACTGCATCTACAATCTACGGATTACTGACTTTCGGGTCTTATTTGTTTCACATGGGTTTCCGCCACAGACGCTCTTGCACGCCAAATCTCACGACACATAGCAGAACACATCAACACAAAAATGACACGTCAATTAGACCCACTACTGCAGTCCCAACACCCCATCAATGTTACGTCCCATATAGTTCGTAGGCATTTGTTTCTGTGCGTGAATAGTTTGATTGAAAACCCATCATTTGACTCCCAAATGAAGGAATGCCTCACCACCAACCCTGACAACTTTGGGAGTAATTATGAATTGCCAAATAGTTTCTTGAACAAATTGATGAAACCACTCCACAACCCTGATGAATCTGGTTCAAAAAAAGGCGGCCCAGGAATAGTAGAGGAAGTTATCCGCTTCGCATTGGGAACTCAGCAGATAAATATTGCCAATATGCTAAAGGAGGTGGGAGGCAAAAATAAGTCAAAACGCCAAGTGCTTTCGATACCTAAGTTGGAAGATGCCAATCTAGCAGGAAGTACTTTCGGAAAAGGGAATGATAGAGAAGTGAATCCCTGCACGCTCATTCTGACAGAAGGCGATTCGGCGAAGGCTCTTGCAGTGGCGGGGCTTGAAGTAATTGGGAGGGATAAGTACGGAGTGTTTCCACTGAGGGGAAAGTTTTTGAACGTAAGGAGTGTGTCTGTAAAGCAATTGGCGAATAATGCGGAGCTGAAGGCCCTATGTACCATACTGGGATTGCAATTTGACAAGTCTTATGAAACAATGGAAGAGAGAACAGAACTACGGTACGGGCACGTCATGCTCATGACGGATCAAGATGCGGATGGTTCCCATATCAAAGGATTGATCATGAATCTTTTCCGTCATTTTTGGCCTGCGCTGTTGAAACCACCTATAGAAAGTGATCGTTCCAGCGAGGCAGGTAGAAAAATTGAGTATGGACCATTCTTATCAATGTTTGTAACACCATTGTTGAAGGCGACAAAAAAGGGAAAGAGGCAAGAATCAATGAGCTTTTTTTCAATGGCAGAATACAATGCTTGGCGGGAATCCCTAGAAAATGATGAGATCCGAAAGTGGAGCATTAAATATTATAAAGGTTTGGGAACAAGTACTCAAGCCGAAGCGAAAGAATATTTTAATGCATTTGTAGATCACTTTCGTCCATTTCGATGGCAGTCGGAGAAGGAGGATGGGGAACGCATTGACATGGCATTCGATAAAGATCGTGCCGGTGATAGAAAAGACTGGATACTGAGAGAATACGATGAAAAGTCAACCGTGACGGTGGATGAAAATGATGGAAATAGCATCACATATGGTGATTTTGTTGATAATGAGCTGATTCACTTTTCAAATGCCAATAATATCAGGTCTTTACCCCATGTCGTGGATGGCTTGAAGCCAAGCCAACGGAAGGTACTTTTTGCTTGTTTTAAACGCAACCTGAAAAACGAGATCAAAGTGGCACAACTGGCTGGATATTGTGCTGAGCATACTGCGTATCATCACGGGGAAGCCTCTCTGCATTCAACAAGTGAGTATTTGCAAGCGATGTTCGAGAAATCAAGCAACTATGGTACATAGTTTCAACTCACATATCATTCCATATTCGTCACAAGTTGTTGGAATGGCACAAGATTTTGTGGGTTCAAACAACATCAATTTGCTCACACCATCGGGTCAATTTGGGACACGCCTCATGGGAGGGAGTGATGCAGCTTCTCCGCGTTATATTTTCACACACCTTTCTCCTCTTGCTCGATTAATCTTTCCAGAAGCTGATGATTTACTTTTGAACTATAGAGAGGAAGATGGCCAGATGATCGAGCCTGAGTACTTTTGCCCAATAATTCCAATGTTGCTGGTAAATGGTAGCCAGGGCATAGGCACTGGTTGGAGCACGTTTATTCCGCAGGTCAGTCCAAAGCTATGATACGATTCAGAGAAGCGACATATCACACTAACGCATTTCTTCATCATTGACAGCACAATCCATGCGATGTCTTGAATTACATTCGGGCTAAACTAGATGGGAAGAAGCGCTCGCCAATTTGCCCGTGGGTTAAAGGGTTCAATGGAACGTTCCGCAATGACGAAGAAAGAGGAGCATACATTACAGAAGGAGTTATTGAACCAATATCAAGTTCTTCTGTGGTCATCAGTGAGCTACCTATAGGCACCTGGACAAATGATTACAAGGATAATCTTGTGAAGATGCTTTCAAATGGTGACATACAATCCTTTTCTCAAAATCACACAACAACAACTGTTTCTTTTGACATTAAAATGAATAGTGCAAAGCTAAAAAGGCTTTTGAGCGCTGACATTCATAAATCATTCAAGCTAAGAAATGCACTATCCACAAGAAATATGCATGCATTTTCAGAAAGTTCAATTGTCAAATTCGACTCACCTGAAGACATTGCCGACGTTTTCTTTCCAATAAGAATGGATCTCTATGCTGACCGGAAATCTGTTTTAGAAAGTAGTATGGGGTACTCGGCGACGTTGATGAGAAACAAAGCCCGTTTTATTGAAGCAGTCTCTGATGGCAACGTAGACCTTTTGTATGGAAAAAAGTCAAAGGAAGCCACAATCAACAGGCTTCAAGAGCTAAAGTTCTTGCAGCAGTCCGAACTTGATGAAATCAAATTGAATAATACCGTTGCAAAGAGACGGTCGATCAATAACTTGGCAATCAACGAGTATAGAGAAGACGAGGACCAACAAAATGATGCCAACAAAGAATTTGATTATCTTCTCAATATGCCACTATCATCATTGACTTCAGAGAAGATAAGTACGCTTCAAGAGGAGTCATCAAAACTAGACTCAAAGTTGAAGGAGATCAAGAACAAAACTCCATCCGACTTATGGAAGGAAGATCTTGATAATCTTGAGCCCGTCCTTTTGAAAATGACCTACCAGTAGGCATTTTCCCCGGAGGTAGTCAAACTCGTCGACAAAGATTCCAATTTTAGATAAAACAAGAATTAGCAAAATAATTTTAATATTTGAGATTTCTGGATTCGTATGAACATTCCAATGATCCATATTTTAGAGTAATGCAGTTTATTGCGCAGTAATGCCAAAATACTGATCACATTCTAGCTACAAGCTCCGATAAAAGCTCGAGGTCTTCATCAGTGGCCTCCGCCCAAGAATCTACAGCGAGAAATAGTCTAATTGCAGATTTTACATTTGGTTGAAATGGAGAGTTGGCATTCATGCTCTCCGGCAACGGGCGGACCTTATTTCCTGTCTTCATCGCATTAATGATTTCTGATGCTCTGGCTAAAACTTTTTTGTTCAGCCCAGCCATCCTAGCGCAAACTAGCCCGGCAGACGAACTAGCCACGCCATTTTCCAATTTGAAAAGAGGAACTGCATCGTCATCATTTGACTCAGGGACATGTATTGTCATTTGCACAGCTTTGATTCCATCTTTTGAGTCATGTAATAGTCCAAGAGAAAACATTTCCAGAAAATGAGTAGTGCAAACACACTTGCACTTAATTTCAGCAAGCTTCTGCAAAGCTGCTGTCATTACTGCGATGCCAGATGCAGGGGAAGTTCCTATGAAAAAGGGAAACTGTTTGAGAGCTCATCCCTAGAGTCTGTTTCATTTTTGCCTATATATGATCTTACCTTTTCCAAATTCATCTATGAGCACAAGTGTATTGGGCGTGCCTCCATGCAGTATTGATGCCATTTGTGTCAGATCTCTTTGAAAAGTACTTTGTGGTACAGAGCAAGTCTCAACATCACCAAAATTGACAAGAATTTGATCCATCACAGAAATTCTTGCACGGTCACACGGCAAGAAACAACCCAAATGAGCCAAGTAAACTAGCACACCCACCTGTCGTGCATAGCAGCTTNTACACGACGCTCTTCGATCTCACCCACCTGTCGTGCATAGCAGCTTTTGCCGCTAAAATTTGGACCTGTAACTACAAGCACGCGGTTGTCACTGTCCATCAGCGTGTCGTTTGGGATAAAATCTTCATCGACAATTAGTTCTTGTAAAGGATGTCGACCGTTTTCAATGTCAATAATTCCCTCCTCTGCAGGTGCTATCTCTGGCTTCACTAAATTGAGATCAATTGCACAACCAGCCAGTGATAAAATGCAATCCAAATCTGCCAAAGCACTGAATGTGCTGCGAAGCTCACTCTCGCACTCCAATATTTCTTCCTCTAAATCACTTACTATCATTGCTTCTGTATCTTTGATAAAGGCATCGAGATCACCGATTTCTTCATCCAGTTGGTTCATGTCAGAATTTTTGAAAAAGGCGTCGTAGTCTTGGACAAAGACGAAATCAAAGTCTTCAGGTATATTAGGAAATGTATTGGTCGCTTCATCATGCGAATGTTGTCTTTTATCAATTGACACCAAGAATCCAACCTGCCAAGTTGAAACAAGTTAGATGACACACAGAAATGAATCGATCGGAATATGTTTGTCTGTTTTGTTCGTACTTACTTGCGGTAAAAAGACAACCTTGAGTGAAATAAGCTCTTCATGTTTTGCCAAAACTTGCCTACCAACTTCCGACAGAGTTTCTGTTAGCAGAATCAAGTGAGTACGACTGAAAGAAGAACAAAACGCAAAGCTTTCAATTCACTCACCATCTAGTGTTTCAAAGGTTTCTTTCGCCCTATCCAGCTCCTCATGAAAACCGTACTGGATGACAACGTGGTCTTTTGTCTCTGCTGTCACTTCTTCGTCAATCACCGAGGCCATACGTTCTCTCAAGTTGCGTGTGGTAGGGACGTGGCACCGTTGCAAGAGTTCATCGATATATGCAACGGAAGGAAAATCTTCAACTCTATTGACTTGGTTGCTCGTCCCATTGTCACCTACTTCCATCTTCTCTTCTTTCGCCTCCCTGTCCAACTTATGAGATCGGAAGAGNTTATGTGCACGTTCTCTCACCTCTCCACCCAACGTGGCCACAATGGAATACGCGGCATCCAACATTCTACCTAACACCAAAAAGTCGTTAGGCTGAGAAGCACAACGTTGCATCCTCAGCAAAATTGCATCCATCGATACCACATCCGAAAGTCTCTCCAATAAAAGTGAGGAAGCCGAATGACATTCGGGATGCAAAAACAACTCCATTGCCACATGTCGTTGTCGAATCTTGAAAGTGTCTCGTAACGGTTGCGTCATCCATTGACGCAATCGTTCTCTTCCTGCCTTTGATTTGGTTCTGTCAAGAAGTGTGAAAAGGCTGAATCCCTCTTTGGATTTTTGGTAAGATGATCGACCTTTGATGCTGTTATTTGCTTGGAGTGGATGATGATCTGTGGCAAAAATCCTTGCAATTGGAGGTGTCAGAGAAATAAAAAATTGTTTTAATTATTCATGAGAGACCAGTCGCTCTGCAAACTACAAGCTATGAAAAAAGAATGTCTAAATGTTTCAAATTTCTCACCTCAATGTCCTCAAAGTAGATTCATCCATTCTCAAAAAGGAATTAGCTGCCGGGCAACGTCGAATATTGTTAACCGTAACTGTAAAACCTTCTTCCAATCGAAATGCCGTAGTTCGAAGATAAATCAGTAGTGAACCCAAAGCTCGAATTAAAGTTGGAGAATCAAAATTGATAATGGAAGCAAGCGAATGGAAACTGGAAGGTGATTGAGTATTGTAATATATTGGATCTTGAGGTACACCTACATCGATGTTGGTCGTGGGACGACGCATCAATGTCATTACCCGCAATTGATTCAAAATGGTACTCCGACAAGAACGTGGATCAAATGCGGCGGATTTAAGCAGTTGATAGGGGATGGAAGCAGTTTGGTCACGTGCTGTTTGAGTTGTATCGTTTTGTCCTACCCCATGTGACTGTTGCTGGGACGTAGCATCATTGGCATTACTTCCCAGACCAGTAGATGCCTCACTATTTCCACTGTTTCCACTATTCCCACCTCTTCCATCCATCATCGCAGCTGGCACAGTGGTCAAACACTCCAGCAAAGGAGCATTTGCCACAATTTTACTCCCCACCAAAATTAAATTTGGCCTCGTCTCCAACAATACACCCTGAACAACGCGCTCAGTATCGGTTCCATTGTGAGCATGCGCGTCCTCGAATACAATTTCATTCTCATCTTCATTGTAGCACGCAAAGGCTATCCGTGACCCTTGTTCGTAGAAGGAGAGGACTCGAAGCGCTGGTTCAGTATCAGGAGGTGCTTCGTTACCGTTGTCAGGGTAGTTGTTATTTCTACTGTTTCGACTGAAAAAGCTGCCACCAGTGACACTTTCTTGCGTCGAAATTCCATTTCGAGACCCAATGCTGCCATCGCGACTGTGACCCCTACCCGTTCCTCCGCATGTAGGATTTCCATACCGATATCCTCTGCCCCTGCCGCCATTGCCGCCACCTCTTCCTTGTCGGTATCCTCTCCCGCACGACGGACCATTGCAGCTCACGGATCGACCACCATTGTTTCCATTATTTCCATCTTGGCGAAACACGTTCGAATTCCGGAGATCATCATTGTGAGTGTAGTCGCCGCCACCAGCAGATGATAGCCCATTGCGAGAGGAGATATTCCATTCTCTGGCGGAATATTGGTTGCCAACATTGACTGTCGATCCATGCGAAGGGAACATGGTGCCAACAATTCGATAATTCTACTGATTCTACCCACAGAGTTTGAGAAGATCGAGTTGATCAAATAATTATTGCCTGTTTTGCATGCTTCGTTCTTGGTTTCAATGTGCAGCGCTGCGGAAGCGGCTGGACTAGGTATTTAGAGTGATTTTTTGGTGGTGTGCCAGTTAGTTTTTCTACTTTCACTTAGAACTTAAGGTAGAACACTTGGAGGTTGGAGGGATGGGTGGAATCTATGGTGGTACTACAATACCATATTAACTGTTTAACATGTTTTGCGGATTGCGGAGGGTGTTGGACAACCTCGTATTGTATGTACAATAGTTTGGTAGTACAATACTACCTTTTCACGGGACAACACCCGTACTAGGTAACACACAACAATAATTGTTTTGAAATTTTTTACCTATGTACCTCTC
>JALLOT010000527.1:0-20792 GCA_036939595.1 Thalassiosira livingstoniorum
TCTACATACACAAAAACCCAAATTTGGCTTCAACAAGAGGTATTGTAGCACTACAACAACATCATGATAATTCATGAAACAAAACACTGCCACCATGATGTTGCAAACCCAGATATTATGAAACAATGGACAACAGTACTTCACCTGAATAGTAGATCGTTATTATTTAATTATTTTTCATATACTAATGATTTAAACAATATTAATATTCAACCGCTCCCCTTCATTATGAATCCCCCCCGTTTGATGTTGGCGTTTCCTTAATTCCGAAGACTAAATTCCAAAAACAAATCAATAGCTCTATTTGTCTTGCAATTTTCTACATCATCACTACATCTGCTGCGATTCACTCCATTTGTTTCCATCTGCTGCGATTCACTCCATTGGTTTCCGATCCGTATATCAACACTACTGCAAATCTGGTTCGGCTGTCAACAAACAATATTATTTCCTGTTTCGCTTCTTGTATGGGTTGTGGACTTTGGGGGCGTTAGTTGCATCATTACCGTCGGACGCGCGTGCACCGTTGTTTGTGTCAAAGCTTGGTGCGGAGACTTCTAAATTATTCGGCTTCGTTGTTGTGGTGTTTTCTATTGTTGCGCAAACTTTTGATGTGATGGCTGCTTCGGCGTACGCATTGCGGTCTTGCTTCGCCACTTTCCTCCCACAATCTCTTACAGATTGGCTGCCGTCTCTTTTACCGGCGATATCACTTCCATGCTTCCTTTTTTGCTGCGTTGATTCTGGTTTGGCGTCGATAATGGACAATCCCCCTGCGTCGAATGCGTTGATAATCACGGCTGACGATTCGCCGAAGTTGGGGTATGAAGTGGTTGCAACTGTAACGATTTTTGCGTAGCTTCCGTCGTATTTGTTGAAGACAAACTCAGGATCTTCCATTGTCGAACGGGAAAGAAAGCCAACCCTACAGCATACGTTGCCTTTGACAATCCAATTTGCTGCCAACGCTGGCTTCTTAAATTCGTCGGTGCTGCTGAACGTAACAATACTTCCGAATTTGAGGTACTTCCCACAACAGCCATGGTTTGCACAGTTGCGACCGCGATCTGACGCTCTTGTTCCGCTGATGACGATGCTCTTGCCAATGATGCCCCCCTCTGATTGGCTGTTGGTTCCGGGGGTGGTGGGGATACTTGTAGCCATTGTCGGAAGTAATTAACTAGAGCTAATGTATTGTGGTGATGAACATTATGTTTTTCTGTATGTAGATAGTACTGGGGTAGATAGACTTATTAGGTTATGAGCTATTTTGAGTATCCTAGAAATCCAGTATGGAGCAAATCGTACGGATTGTAGAGAGTGAGTATACGAACGTCGCAGGATGTTGGTATATCTTACTACGCATGCTCACTGTCATAGAGAGTGACCCAAACTTAACCCCTCACAACTCGATCTCTTTGTCAAAATCAACAACGCAAATAACATCATGCTCCTAACCAAACACCAGTTCCCCAACCTCAGGGGCGAAACCCAACACACCAACAACTTTAATCTCTATGACCACTTTGGCTCATCGTGGGGGATAATCTTCATGCATCCCGCCGACTTCACACCCGTCTGCACGACTGAGCTCGGAGCTGCTCAATCCCTTGTTCCAGAATTCGAAGCTCGCAATGTCAAACTGTGTGGCTTTTCGTGCGATGATTCTCAACGGCATCAAGAATGGATCGAGGACATTGAAGTAGCCACTGGACACAAAATTACGTTTCCATTATTCTGTGATCCTTCCCGAGTCCACGCCGTAGATTTGGGCGTATTGGATCCAAGATTGCAGGACGAAGATGGCATGCCGTTGACAGTGCGAGCGGTTTTCATTCTGAAGCCAAGTAGGGAGATTGCATGTAGTATGGTTTACCCCGATTGTGTGGGAAGAAATTTTGACGAGATTTTGAGGACGGTGGATGCGTTGCAAAGAAATGAAGAGTACGGGGTCGTTACACCAGCTCATTGGACGCCGGGGGATAAAACTATTGTTGATTTGAATTTGGACGATGGCGCAGCAAGAAAAGCGTTTGGAAAGGTGAGCGAATATTCCGTGTCTACTGCTGGAAAAGAAGAAAGCGTTACTTTTCACTCTTTCCATGTCGATTGGCTCATGGCTTTTCGGTTTTTCCTTCTACTGATTACAAAACAGAAGGGTTACGAAACAGTTAAGCTTCCATCTGAATCATGCAAGCGCTTAAAGAAGCATTATCTTCGCTACACAGACGACCCAATACTCAAAGACAAATCGAAGCAGCAACCAGAAAAGTTTCAAAAGTTCGATCACTGTTCAACCAGAGGATCATCGCACTCGTCGTCTTGGAAGCCACCGAAATCTTTTGTTACAGCGCCGAGCAGAAAATGTTCCATTGGAGGATGTTCTACGGGAAGTGCAACGTCTTGCACTGTTGCTACTGCTGCAACCAATGCCACCCACGAGTTTGATGGCATCAATGATTACAGCCCAGCTTCTACACCATCCCATGTTCGTCCTACCATCCAAAATGGCAGACCTTTTTCAAACTCTGTACCCAATAACGCAAATCCTAGCGAACCTAATTGTCCTCCTTCACTCCCCAATCATCGCAGACGCATCTCCATGGACCATATACCACACAATTTTTCTGATCTCAGGAAAGAATTCCATAAGATATCTCACGCCGTAGGTCGCAGTAGCAGCATGCCAGATGATCATCATCCAGATTCACAAGAATTGCTTTTGGACTTTCAACACAACGAAGATCACACCTTTCGAAGAAGAGAGTTTCACTGGAACATATTGCATAGGGATTCCACCAATGTGACTGACTCCACCGACTCACAAAATCAAGTGTTGCAGAATGGAGAAAGTAATCTATACGAAAAAGAGAATAACAAGAAGAAAGAAACAAAGTACGATTTTCGTTGTGATGGCCACGGTTACGGGAAGAAGAGCCTACGTCGTCAGTTTACGGGGAGTTTGAACATGGAGGATAGGGTAGACAGTTCCATCGTGTGGTAGATTCACAAGCGGTGCTTTTTAGAGTGTTTTGGGTGGCTGCTTGATTTTGATTTCATGTACATTAGTTTAATTGTGCGTGAGGCGTTGAAAGGCTGGCGAGGAATTCTTGTGTCCTTTGTAAATATTATTTGTCGATGCCTGGAATTTCGTGATTGTTCATTACATTTTGATTGATGTCAAGATCGTGAGTGAAAATAAACTAAATAGAGCCCACGTGAACGTGAAAGAGAAAGTGAAAGTCAGATGTAAATTATTAGATAGATTTCAATTGAAATTTAGGAATGCAAGTAGTCTCTGTCTGGCAACGAAGGTGCTGAGTCTGTTCTCTAAATGGAAGTAGTCACTGGCAATTTCTGTTAATTACTACAATGCATGAGCCAAGTACTGCAGAAGCGAAGACAAATGTAATGGGAAATCAGCAACAAGTATCACAACTGAAGGATTCTTTCAATCGAAACAACCCACCTGCTTGTCCTGAACTTCAATGAACATGCGCATCATTGCATGGATACTTTCAACCAAACAACCATCGCGTATAGGAATGCCGAACAAAGAACACAAAATTCGCGCGTACTCTTCCACACTCAAATCAATGTCAGCCCCAGGAATACTGAACTCATTTTGTTTTATCTCCTCCTGAGTTTTCTCTGGCCATGGCTGCATCAACACTTCCAAATTTGGAATTTTGCTCTGAAAATGAACTTCCGGGGCAGTTTTCGCATTGTGTATTTCCTCAACACTGCGTATCCACTGGTCAATTTCATCCTTGTTTTTGGATGCGTTTTCGATGCTCCGAACGACGGCGTTTCCACTTCGTTTCTTTTTGGAGCGAGATCGTAGTTGTAACTCAATGACAGCAGCATTGCTTTGATTTTCGGCTGATGGCTCATCAAGTATTGTCATTCCAAGTCCATCAGGAACACCATCAGGGCGAGGAATTTTGACAAAAGGGTCAACCTCGCCTACAGATGGGATGTAGGGAGGAAGGAAGCATTTTAGAGGCGTTTCAATTTCAAGGTCGATTGGTTCGTAGGCATCGATACATTGGAAGAGTTCTTTGACTTCATCCGGAACAGATAGCTCATCGTAATCAATTCTGCTTTTGGAGATGTTGTTCGGCTGGAAGGATGGATTATGGAGGCTAGAAACGGATTCCAATCGTGGCTCCGATGCTGTGAGAGTCCCTTTCAAATGGTCAAGACTCAAATACGAAATACTTCGGCTAGTTTCTGACGGTTCCGTTTCTAATGATGAATCATCACTTTGTTCTTCAACGTCGTACACGGCATCGAAAGGTTTATTCAATATCGCAATCTGATCATTAGCATTTCCATTGGTGTCACTTTCGTCCCGTTGACTGATGGAATCACTCTCTGAAGGCTTGCAGATGGGCAGGAAGTAGATATGTCAGTTTCATTTTTCTAGAAACTCAAATGAAAATAAGGCAACACTCAAGTGGACCTCACCCCGTTCGAATTCGTGTCGGTGCTGCCAGTAACGTCAAATGCTTCATCAAACTGTTGATTTTGAATCAAATTTGGATTTGCAGACGCATTTTCATTATCGTTTTCTTCTCTTCCATACGACCCACTGTGTCCGTCACCATTGGCAACGTTGATAGGCATGTTACATCAAAAGCTCAAGTGTGAAAGATTGGACTGAACAAAAACAGTATCATCGACTAAAGGAGAAGATCCCTTTCTAATTGCGCGTGAGACGTCAAAAGGATGGCAAGAAATTCTTGAGTCCTCTGTAAATATTTGATGCCTGGAGTTTTGTGATTGTTCATTACATTTCAATTGATGTCACGTCAAGAGAAAATGTACTTAACTTGTTTGATTCCGAATTCAAATGTATTCAACTGAAACTGTCAATGTTTGATTTGAATTTTGTTTGAATTTTCGTACATATTTGAAAGTTAATCTTCATCTGCGGTTTCGCTGCGAACTACAGTCACATAGCCAAAGAGAGCTGGTTGAACCTCACGCTCGTCTTCTGCCAAGCACAAGACTGACAGACAAAGCACCGGGAGCCACACAGGCACGAGCAAAAGAACAAGAACAAGAGAAACTAATAAGACTCGTCTGCTCAGTGCTCAGATGCAAAAAAAAGGAAAAGGATCAGAGACCATTAAGGTCGTTTTTCGAGTACGTCCACTCAACTCAAAAGAAAAGCAAAATGGTCGAGAAATGTGAGTTTCTTGAGGCCGTTTCTGGCTGCTCATTTGTGTTCATTCACGCATACTGATCTTCAACTACATCATTGCATGCTCACAAAAACTGAACACTCAATTCAGTGCCACTATCGCCCATGAGGATAGGGGTGTCATTGAAATTCGAAATCCATCTCCCGATGGTGGCATGGAAGCGTCCAAGACCTTTACATTCGATGCAGTCTTTTCTGAAAAGTCCACACAACGTCACATCTACGATGTCTGTGCGGCACCCGTGGTTCAGTCAGTTTTGGAAGGATATAATGGGACTGTGTTTTGCTATGGACAAACAGGCGCAGGGAAGGTTAGTGCGACACTGCTGGTTTCGACGAGTCTTGCCATAGACCAAATCAATCACTGTTTTATTTTCGTTTGAAACCTAGACGCATACGATGGAAGGGATCAACGAGCCCTCTGAGCTGAGAGGGATCATTCCAAATACGTTTGAACACATCTTCGATCACATCGCTTTGAATGGGTCCAAAGACAAGTATCTTGTCCGAGCATCCTATTTCGAGATTTACAACGAAGAGATCCGTGATTTGCTGTCACAAAAGCCTCAAAATAGCTTGGAGCTCAAGGAGTCTGCAGATAGTGGAGTTTACGTGAAAGATCTCACATCAACTGTTGTCAAGTCGGTCTCGGAAATTGATGACGTTCTCCAGAAAGGAAAGAAAAACCGATCTGTAGGCGCTACCTTGATGAATGCCGGGTCTTCTCGATCTCATTCCGTGTTTAGCATCGTTGTAGAATGTTGTTCTAACGATGGCCAAAGCGAGCACATCCGCGTAGGAAAACTGAATTTGGTGAGTCATTCGTGGCTTTTTTGAGCAAGCTTCATCAAATGAATGAAAAGTACAACTTCAAACACTTGCGGCTTTGTTTCAATTTTCAATACCCTACAGGTAGATCTCGCAGGGTCAGAACGACAATCTAAAACGGGAGCTACTGGCGAGAGGTTGAAGGAAGCGACCAAGATCAATCTATCCCTTTCTGCTTTGGGAAATGTGATATCTGCTCTCGTTGATGGAAAGTCCCAGCACATCCCCTACAGAGATTCAAAGCTCACTCGAATACTTCAGGACTCATTGGGTGGCAACACTAAAACAGTAATGTGTGCCAATGCCGGGCCCGCAGACTACAATTATGACGAGTCTTTATCCACACTTCGTTATGCTAATCGGGCAAAGAATATCAAAAATAGGCCTGTCATCAACGAAGATCCAAAGGATGCAATGCTTCGAGAATACCAAGATGAAATTGCTCGGTTGAAGGAACGACTCGCTCAAATGCCAAAAGCAACTGATGCAGCTAAGGATACGAAGAAAACTTCAGACGCCAATGCCACTGGTCCAGACAGAGATACTATCCTCAAGGAATTTAAATCAAAAGCTGCTAAAGAGCAAGAGGAAATGAAGGCGAAAACAGAAGCTGCTATGGAGAAACTCAGGCTAGACAACCACCAAACTACGGAAGAGAAGACAATGCTCCAACAAAAACTAGAGGAGGAGCAAAGAGCGAGAATGGAAACAGAAAATCAGAGAGTCGACCTGTTGAAACAACTTGATGAAATGGAGGCTAAGTTAATGATTGGAGGAGAAATCGCGAATAATGCAGCAAAACAAGAGGCAGCCCTACGCAAAGCCAAACAAGAGCTTATTGCAAAGAAGGAAAGTGAATTGGCTCTCACTAGAAAAATGAACGAGCAAGAAGAGGAAAAGCTGCACTTAGAAGAAAAGTACAGCTCCTTGGCGGAAGAAGTGGCGTCTAAAACCAAAAAACTGAAGAAGCTCTGGTCGAAATACCAGCAGGCAAAAACAGAAGTGAAAGACTTAGAACACGAGTTCTTGGCAGAGAAGAACGAAATGCTTTCTTCTGTCCGGGAACTGACCAAGCAGCTGAAACTCAAAGATTTTATCATTTCAAATTTTATTCCTGAAAAGGTAGAGTTTTTAATCTATGCGTTCTTTCTCAAACTTGGGTACCATATGCTCTTCTGACGTGAATTACACATCTTTGTTGCCCCAGTATGCATTATTATACGACAATGTTGAAAACGGTGGCAGAGCCGTTTGGGATGAAGCCAAGGAATCTTGGTCAATCCCCAGTATCAAACCAAAAGACGGCCAAACGCAAATGAGAAGAGTAAGCATGAAAGGCCTTCGAAGGCCCGAATCAGAGTATGCAAGGCGCAGGAAATCGGTTGATCAAAACTTGAGATGGCACCAAGAAAATGTGATTGATTTGGATATTGCAATGCCTGGACGATCGACACCTAGCAATAATGATGATGCGGTTAAGAGAATTCGTGAGATTTTGAACTTGGATTGTAGTGAGATACCAGAACTCTTGCCTACCGAAAAGGGGAAGGAAAATAAATTCTTTCAACTCAACAATTCCAAGCAATCTAGAAGGAAGAAAGAAAGAGATCATAGTGACCGCCGCCGAAGCTCTTGCCGACCAACAACAGCAATCTAGGTCCCTATGATTATTTCAACCTTCAAAGAGATCTTGTAAACAATACACAGTGCTGCTATTTTGTAAGTAGCCAGAAATAAATGGCCAGCAAATGCACAATGGCTTGCTTGGGAAGAAATCATAAATTGTTAATTGTTCATCGAGATATCTCATTTGTTCAACCTTTCTTGGAAATTGTCTTGACAAAAAGAGGAAATAAAAATTATTGTCATCTGTTTGCCACGTACTAATCAAGTCAGATTTTGCACAGCAATTGTTCTTTTCTGCTTGACAAGTACTTTGAACCGAAGGCTCTGGCAATTGATCTATTTTTTTTGTAAAAATATCTCTGAAATAGAATGACAGTGGAATAGTAGCAAATGAGAATCTGAAAATGGGTAATACTTGAAATTTATCATAATGTTTATTACTCTTGAAAGTCACCAAATTCATGAAACAACATACTCTGTGTTTCAATGGTAGACCCTATTACTTGGGGCACTTAAATCTGAAGGTGTTGGTGTGATAGAAAAGGTAAATTGCCTATGTCATGGTCATATGAGTGGTGAATGGAATGCAAAAAGAATTATGTGCATAGTTTGACTGGATCTTTAGATACAAGTTCCCCAATAGAATTTGTTTACATTATTTTAGGTAATATTTATTATAACCAGTGAATACTAGGTTATGCAGCAAATTATGATGATTTTTAAGCTGGAAAAACTCAGTGAATATTAGGTATTTCAGCTTCATCATTTTGGCATCCATAGCCTCATATGCATACAAATGAATACAGTTTGTTGCTATTGTCATTGTAACAAATACTGAGAGAATGTGTCTGGCATTGAAGTCAAATGTACAGTGGGGTATTCCTAAGGTTTGTTGCCACTACCATGATATCTGTGGACTAGAATGATGGTGATGTCTGCCAAGGAAAACTTTGAAAGCAGGTACACAAATTTCATCTTCTGTGGCAACAATAAGTAAAGATGAGCTTGGATCTGCATCCATTGAACAATATTTTGCTGCAATGATCAAAAAATGTCATTGCAATCATTTAGTATTTCTGACTAATTAAATTACAAACCAGACTTACTTGAAAAGCAGAAAAGAAAGAATATTTCAATGCAAACACTGAACAGAAAAGTTCAAATGTCATGAATTCTCAAATATTTGTTTTTAGGATAGTCAAGACCTTCAATGACATTTGCCCCTGGTCATCATTCACCATTAGCATATTTTTTGTACTATTTCACATAAGTAAACCCTGATCCCAGAACAAATTTCTTATGACAATTACCCATGCCATTAAAATTCTCCCCCTGTAATAATGATTCAAAGCAAACACAACAAAGAGATGAACCTAAGGACTGAGTATAGAAAGCACACAGCACCAAGTTTTCTGGAAGTCATAAGCTGATAAATCACTATTATCCAATCCCCAATTATTTGGTGAGTCCTGGTTATAGAGCATAGAAATAGAATGCAGTCAACTTTGTGGCGCAAAATGATGATTCAAATAGGGTATGAATGTTGGGCCAAATTGTGTGTAAAATAAACATTAGCACCTAAGACAAGATGTCTAAATTTGAATGCAAATGTTTCATTCAAATTTTCTTGGGATCATCTGCCTCAATGTGTGAGTAATTTAGTAATAAATACATTTTATGGAAAATGCTTCAAAATTAGCACTGTTACAGTCTGTCTTTTGCTAATAGTATGTTTGGAAACTTTCTAGCAAGAGTAACAATTTGGACACAGTGATTTGAGCAATTTGTAGCCACAAATCATAACATAATAAGAAGTAAAACTTTCAAAAAGAATATTTGAATCTTCCTATAATGAATTTGTATGGCCTAATGCATAATGCATAAACTGTGGTAATAACACAGACAACATAATTTCTACCTACTCATTTCTTGATGGTATTCATGTACATATGTCAATATATTATTTAGGTTTGCTAAAATCTAGTACAGATGTAGTGTATGTTTTTGTATTGGACACCTGAGTTATTATTGTTATTGTGTATTTTTGAGAATCTAGCTCAAGCATCCATAATATTTTGTCATAATAGTTGAAACTGAACCATGCCACCAGATAAAGTTAAAACCATAAAAGTAGCTAAGTTGTAATCCTTTCCAAGAAAGATGACAAAGCCACCATCCAAATCTAAGACACCCTCAAAGAACAAATTTCCACCACTTTCACCAACAAAAAAATCACTGTCAAAGCCACCATTGCAAAAGAAATCTACATCAAAAGCATTATCATCTAAAGTCAAAAGGGAAAAAATCTCCAGAGAAAAGAATCAAAAGTAAAATCAAGCAAACAAAGCCATCATTGACATCAATTTCATGACAGTCATAACCTCCATCTAAATGAATGCCATCAGATGATTTTGAAGTCCCCCTTTCTACACCCCAACCAATTGGCTTGCTAAAAACTGGGTGTTTGTGGTAAAATTTCAGTATATGATACCATTGAGGAGCCTCCTGATGTTAAACCTTAAGTCAATTTACAAGCATAGAAAAGAGTTCATGAGGGGTTAAATGCTTCAATTGACTCCCGTTATAAATAACAAGACATTTCAACAAATTGATATACAACATTAGGCTTAAATTAAGGCTGGTGAATATCCAATGATCAGATCAACAATCATACTGGATAACCAGAAGAAGAGTGTTAGCTATTTCATGGTAATGGTAGACAAGGATCAAGCATGGTATAGGGACTGGGACCAGGGGTAGTCTGACCAAAAGTGCAATTATCTTTAGCTTCATCAATTATATTATTATAAGCAAGCTTGAATGTAGGAAACAATGAAGGAGTTTCAAATGGAAACTCATCTCTTTTTCAACAAGACAATTGGGCGCATAACATTAAGTATCCCACAATGGGAATTTTCAGTATTCTCTCATTGATTGAGTTGATGGCACTGTACATCAAGAGGTAATTGACCCAAAGATCCACCCCATGTTTGGCTTTGCATTTAAAACCAAAGTGAAATGGTCAAAAAATTTGATGAATGCCATTTTCCACACCAAATTCTACTTGCATTACAAGAGGGCTATTTTTGCTTGATTGTCCCACTTGAAATTTATCCTGAGTATTCTTGACCAGCAAAACAATGCAGTTTTGATATCACTCTCTCCAAGTTGTTGTTTGGTTGGACCTGAAGATCAAGAATGTTGACAATATGTGTGATGCAGCAGAGTAATGAGGGGGCATTGACACTCATAGCAAAAGAAAGGTTGCTGCCAACAAAGCATCAAATGGTGGGTCAAATGACAACAAAGAAAAAACCAGAGGACAGTGCTGCAGCAAATGCAGAAGATCTTGAAGAAGTATTTAGTCCTAAAACTTAAGTTGAAATCCTAGAGCACTGATGATATTTTGGGAGAGTTTAAGTTTGGAATTGATGCAAGGAATCATGCAGAACAATTCTTCATGTCAGAGAAGAACATCTCAAAGAATGGAATAAAGCAATGATACTATTGCCAAAATAATGTTTGGAATTATATTGGTAGGATGTTCAGGGGAGTTATGGACTGCAGAGATAGCAATTTAGAGTGTTTGAGAAGTTTATAGGTATGATTGCAGTGCCACCAAAATGATAGCAGGTAAAAAATACAACAGGGGAGTTATCTGAACCAAAGGTAAGATACAGGGGGATTAGGGGTTGGACAGCAAAGGAGAAACCACCACTTAGGTGATCACCTCCTTATTTTACAATACTACTAGTATTATCTCATTAAAAACAATTATGGATATGTATTAGTATTTTTTATAGTGTTTTCTGTACTTTCTACTACATTAGTAGAGTATTTTTTCTTGAGATTCATTGATTTTTCACACAAAAAATAAACATAATTAGTATGTTGTTTATGGTACTAGGTAGATATTTGTTTTTCTTCAAGTGTCAAAGAGAATATCTGATTATGTCTGATTAGACAGGACTGAACCTTTAGAACAACCAGAAGGACAGTATATGGCTTACAATAAGTACATATATTAGGTTGTATTTCATAGAGAAAATTACATTATGTTAATAAGCCAAGCATTTCATTGAATCAGCAGCACCAAAGTCTATAGAGAGTGAAGCGGTTATGGGTTTTATCTCCATTCTGCACTCATGAAGTTGTGTTTTGCTCTGTAGTAGGTATTTTTGATGCTGTAACCAAAAAGCTGGTTTTTCAAACCATTACCCTACATGAACTGTTGCTCAGCTGCAGATCAACGTTTCAATGCATTTATGCCTTTGGGCATAAATAATTAAATGGGTGTATGGTATTATGGGACAATATTGTTGTGATCATTTATTTTATATTTTGAAAAGAAATTTCCATGATTTTTTAATACTGATTTCTACTCAAATGAGTTCTTCATAGCTATTCTGTAGATTGTTTGACGTAGTTTAGTCACTTAAGGTCAGACCATGTTGTGTCAACAGGTCTTAGTCCCTGTAGAAAATACAACATACATATATACATACAATATTATGTACTGGTAAATAGGAGTAACACATATGATATAATACTGGCAACAGATTATCCCAATATTTCTTGGCTGTAGAAGAACAATAATTTCCATTCAAAATTTAAATACAAAATCAATATTATGAAATGAGTGTGGTGTTATGTTCAAGCACACTTCTTTTATGAATCACTCATGTTTAAAACTATATTCCAATGATAGAAACTCCAGATAGATAACTCTTTTGATTGTTGTTTCCATCAAGTGATATTATATTCACAAGTAGGCACCAAACATCCACAGATTTCAAAACTTGATGCTGAAATTTTGAGCATAACATTTGATTTTGATGCCTGGCTACCTCTAACAATGAAACCCCCACCCACTAGCATCATTAATGACAACAAATTCAAAAAAAATCAGTATGACCAGATATCACATTTAGATGCATGTTTGTGATAAAAATTGGAACAAAAATGAGCATTTTGAATTAATTTTGTACTTTGCTAATACTGTTAAGATCCATGGAAAATTATGTACCAGTACATTATGTACTTCTCCTGGAACATTTTTCTTGCAATCCCTGGTCATTACTGTGTAATCTCCTTTCTTATGGAAATGCATACACAAGTTCAAGAAAATAAAAAAGTACATATATAGACAGTTATTCCTTTGAGCTTCATACCGATGGGCAAAATATTAAAAAATACTTTCATTTTTTGTTCTGCTGGTGCTGAGTACACTTGTAGGTGTGTAAGCTTACTTATTGACCTATCAACAATGTGATTCTGCAATAAAAAAATAAATATAGATTTTTGGTCAAATGAATTTTTAAAATTCAACTAGCTATACAGTAAAGTATCCAGATTTTTCACTCAAAACAGGACAAAAAATCTACAAATGTGGTTTAAAATTTTGTGAATTCATCTTTGACAGCATATCAATGATAAAAGGGTTCAATTGAGAATATATCACCTCAACCTTTGAAAAATTTTCAAGACAGAAAAAGAAAACTACTGAATGAAACATTCACTGGTTAATTGGTGTTCATTTTTTGAGTAGATTCCTTGTTGGTTAATTAATTATTTTAAGATCCTTTTGTAATTTAATTCAGTCAGGCTTGTACTTTGGCTGTTTCTACTGTAGACAATGGTTCATTGATCACTATAGTGTACTATTAATCACTTTTGCAGCATTCAGCTAAACAGATAATTTTTATCAGTACAAAGCATGTGATGATTTTTGAATTTGAGAAATGAGATGCACACATCAAACAAAATAGAGGGACATTGTTGGGGGTATATACACCAAGGAAATACATGTTGTATTACTAAATTAAACATAAAAATATAAAATTCTTTAAAATAAATAAGTACTTTTGCAAGTGTTCCATTTTTATTCATAAAATTAAGAGTTTGGCAAAAAAATGCTCAAAAAATCCTACTAGATCAAAGGCCATCCATCATTGATCATAACAACTCATGGATCTGAGATCAGACTAAACTTTAAAAACTTGGTTTTGGTTTGCTTGGCCTTGTTTTAGCCATTCTGATTTTGATTGTTGGCTTATATTATTTAGTTTCTGATAAAACTGTGCCAATGATTCTTGAAACCAGAACATTGTTGAATTTCTTCCTGGCTGGTTAGTTTCATTTCCTCTCATTCATACCCACCATGTTCATTAATCTTTTTGGATGTAAATTTTTAGCCATGTCGTTTCTTTTTCTTGGAGTGTGACTCATTAATGGCTTTGTTTTAGTGTAATGATAATTCTGCCTTATTTATGTTTTAGCCCAATCAATGAAACTTCTATTGGCAAAAATGCACTAATTATCTATTTAAGATTGCAGATACCCAGTTCAATCTAAGGATCACAGGGTTGTGCACAGTACCATCAACATGGGACAATGATCAAGATTCATCTGAATTTCAGCTAATAATCCAATGACACAGCTTGTTGCATATTCACATCCATAGCACCAATGGATGACCAGGTTTGACACAGTTAGTCTGACTATGCAACCTTTTGGTGATTGTAGAGAAAAATATGAGTTCCAAGTGCCCAACAACTCACCAACTTATGTTCCAGTTCCATCTCAACAAGGAAGATACACCAAAAAATCTGTTTACTATCATTTTGGAATCAAACATCAATTCACTGCTGGGGTATGGTCTGAAGTTCCACTCCACAACCCATCTTAAGAAAGTTTTCTCAAAGCACCTGGGACAACCACAGATGAAGAGTATAATATTAAGTGATGAATCAACTTGGAATTTGGTGGAAGAGCAAGAAACTCAGCTGAATGATATCAATGAGGATATCTCTTTTGGTAAATACAAGGGATCCAACTTGAAGAAAGATGTGACTCGTGGTTATGAGATCCTCATTTTACCTCTCTCAAAACTTCCAAGGACTTCTGGATCTCTCCTTTCTCTAATGAATATGATCAAGCAACATTTTTATCAAGGACACTGGTTGCATTGTTGACAAGTACTAATTAACACAGGACCAAAGATTCCAATAGGAATTGGGACATTTTTTCAACAGCAGGGTTTGGAAGAATGAGCTATACCCATGCATGGTTGGAGCTTGACTCAAACAAATAGTGATCTGGGACATTGCAGCAAGACTTTCGTATCCCAAAAAATTAATCTTGGCTTCCAAAATTGATTTCAAATCTGCTTATCAACATTTTCTCCTCAATGCACACATAGCCATTCAGGCTTGCACCCAACTCCCAAAGGAGTACCTTACATTTATGTCATTGCAACTTACCTTTGGTGGTTGCCCATTCCCAAGTGAATGGATGGACTTATCAGAGCCAGTATGAAGTAATCTTTCTATGGAAATTCTCCAAAATAACTGCTAGTACCCTAATGAGTAAAAGGACCCAATAAGTGATAGGATTTTTTGATGGACAAAATTAGCCTCTGACACTTAATTGGCCTTTGGAGAAGGTAAAAATGTTGGTGGTGGACACATCCATCAACCCACAGTGGTTTCAGGACATTTGCATGGATGATATGGTAGGAATAACAGTGGACTTGTCTGGTTCAAACAATGCTGATCATTGAAAAGGAGCACCCCCTCTGGCAATTCATGTAGCAACATGGCCTCTCATCAAGCATAAACCATTGATGTGGGACAAAATGATGGCTATTTCAAAGCAGCAACAATAAAGAAGAAAATGCTTCTGGGATGGTTTTTTGATTTCAGACAATTGGGGTTATCTCTTCCAGAGAACAAGACATCACATGTTCAACGGCCTTGGACGAGATGCTGGAGAAAGGTTGCTCATCAGCAAAGGATCTTGAGAAAATGATTGGGAGGTTGATGCACCTGAACATGGCCATTCACTTTGGGTATTACTTTCTGAATTGCCTGAAAGATTTGCAACATTGTGCCAAAAAAGGAGATCTGTACAAATCAGCAATAGGTTCTAAGAAAATCTTGGCCTTGTGCACTTCTTCCTTGAAATGTCAAAAGGGACATTAAATCTCAATTCCATTGCCTACCTTAGTTCTACTCATGCTTATTGGCCAAACTCATGCCCAGCAGGGTTGGGAGGTTAAAGCCACTTGGGTTAGGCTTGGATGTTTTACATCACTTTACACCTACAATTTTAAGTATCAAACAACCTGGTTGAACATTTGTCATCAATCATCACACCTTGAATGGATATTTAACAGGAAAGCTTAAAATTGGAGATTGTGCCCTTTCTATGAAGAATAGTTCAACATTGGAAGGATGGTCAACAAAAACCAATTGTACTAAGAAAGACAAAAACCAATTTGGGTTACAGTCAGGATCAATGTGGTTTGCAGCCATGATTGTCAGTTCATGGAGCATGGGGTTTGGGACTATGGCCAATGATTTCTGGGTGTAGACAACATTGTTACCAATGCTCTCTCCTGGGATGGAGACAGATATGATGAGGAAATCACTTGCATCTTGTGCTCTGTTGCTAATTCCCAGCTTCCACATCACTTCAAATAGTGTCGCTTCCCAATAAATTCAGCTCTTAACTGATTTTTTGTGCTGCAGTGGCTGCCTGTAAAGTAGCAGTTACAGAAGCAACATGCATGGACCAAGCTTGGGCATTCAACAGACATTGGACAAGACATCTTCCTTGATGGGTTTAACAAAATCTGGCAATTCATCCTCATTGAAGCTTTGGCCATCACTTTTGACAAGGGAGATTTTCAGGACCAGTTTATGACACCTTGGATGAGGGCATATTACTAAATTCTATTTCATATGTGGCTCAGACCTTACAGGACAATCACTGGTCAAACCTAACAGCAGATGGAGATGGCAAGCTTAGGAGATTTTAATCATGCCTTTCTGATGACTGAAGAACCCAGAGGTCATGCCAAGGCAACAAAATGCTGTTCCCATCTGTGTTATGAAGGAGTTTGCAATGAAACAAACCATCAAAATGCAAAAGACAATTTCCAAGATGGTAATTGGTGCATTCTTATTTGCATGCTGTTCATGCAAGTCACTTAAAGCCCCACAGTCGGAACAGAATCAGACGGACATCCTCTGGTTTTGTATCATTTGGTTTTTCAAAGATGGAAAGGAAGTGAGGCACGGTGATGGTCAGCTTGAATATTCCATTAGCATGTCACTTACCTTCAAATGGCAGAAGAATGACAAGTGGATGGACACTGTCACAAAATCACTTCTGGTGACCTAATCTTGTTCACAGTATGAAAATGGACAGTGCCTGTTTGATGAATATGGAGGTACCCAGGATATTCCAGTTTCTGCAGTTGGGCCTTCTGACCACATTGAACATATAAATTCTGGCAAAATGATCAATGCCTTGCAAGGTGCTCTCCCAGCAAATGGAAAGGATGCCATTGGGATAAAGAGTTTTGAAGAAGAAAGATGTGGGCACTCATTCCATTAGTTCCAGGGCATTCATGGTTATGTTTCTTGGTGAATGTTACTCTATGCAATCATATGATGGATACTATTACAGTGATTCCTTCCTCTGGTATGTCAAAAAACAGGTCAGCCTGTTCATCTACAATGTTTCCCATTGCATGCTTCATTCCCATTTCCACTATCACATCCCTGAAAGAGGGCCTTGCATTTCTCATCTCAACCCTCAGCAATGCAACCACTCACTCAATGTTGAGACAAGGAGGAATTTTGGTGGGATTCGGCTCAGCAAGCACAGTTGCCTGCTTGGAACAGTTAATGGAGGAGCATCTACTTTCCAATGGGATTGGGCAAGGGGAGAATCAAATTCTAAATATTTGATTCCAACACCAATCCTCCTTGTGTGTTGTAGATTTGACATTGTCTTGATTGTAGCTAACTTGTAGTTCAGAGGAAGGGCATTAAGTGGAATTGTCTGGTTTCAAAGTTCTTTGCACGGCACGTTGATCAGGAGAGGTTGTTGCAAAATGGAGATGCTAATGCAATAGCAGCCGTGTTGAGAAATGATTGTTGATTGAAGTGCCATATATATCAACTGGGAGTTTTTGGACATCCCAGGGGTCCTTGTGGTCCTCAAATGATGTGCTGGATAAGAATGTCATGTTCTTTTGGAATTCAGTGTTGCATGCTAAGTGTGACTTGGAAGCTATGATGGATAGTTTGGTTGCACCACTATTGTTGTGTTTGGACTTGGAGCGTTGAGATTTGTTCAAAATTGAAGTATGTAGAAGGAATATGAGTATTGAGCTCACACAACAACATGGATTCATGAATTCAAATTGTTCACTTTTGACAAACTAATGAATCAAAAAGTAAAGGCTTTAAAAAACGCATGAACAACTTTTTAAGTCGCCTTCATTTTTGTAAGTTGCGGCAAGTGTTCAAGACCAAGACATCTATGTAATTGTACACTAGCATTAAATTTACACAAGACCATGTCTTTCATTGGAGAACATGCGCATTTTTTCTATTTTGTCCATACGGATTGGAAATAGTTCAATTGGACACAATCATCAAATCATTCTTTGCTTTTGAATCGAGAGTTTGTCCACGGGGTTTCTTGAATCTGTAAATCATTCACCAGACGATGGAACTATCAACATTATTATCATCTTCATCCTCTGAATCACTCCCTGTCCAAGAAGATTTCATGTCTCTTAAACTCCCAGTCAGTTGACGACTGAGCCTTCTCCTCCCATACCCATGACTGTCACATCGAAAGGTATAGTGTATCCCCTTTTTCTTTTCTTTGCGTGGAACTTTCTTTGAATCATTGCTTGAGAAACTGTTTGCATTTTGTGAATCTTTCTGTAAGCCTGTTGAGTCTCTGTGTAATAAATTGTTCCATTGAAAATCTTTCTTTAGGAAACCATCATCTTCCTTTTGTTGGAAATCTAAAATTAATTTTTTTGGGTCTCTATCATTAGGGAGGCTGCTACTTCTGCCAATGACATGGCATATTTCATTAAATTCTTGTTTGAGTTCGGCAAAGTTGTGAGGTATTTGACCTATGGAAATGCGTTTATGTTCATTGGGCGGCGCACTGGTAGGTTCTCGGGGTGGAGTATTGGTAGGTGCAGACAGTGACAGAGGTGAGGTACGGCGTATTCGATTAGTCTGGGTGGTGTTTCGTCGGTAATTCGCACTTGTACTCGTCTCAGTGGTAGCATTTGTCAAATGTGTTGACGCAGTGCAATAAGTGGCACTGTCAGTAGAACATCCCCCCATGGACTGCTTTCTATCTGAAATTTTGGCAAAAGATTTCGGTGGCCTCCACGGGGACGAAATTTCATTTGGATAAGGAAAATGATCAGTTTGTTTGGATTTGTCTTTGAGGATTGGATCGTCTGTATACCGAAGATAATGTTTCTTAAGATGTTTACCAGATTCTGATGGTAGCTTCATTGTTTCGTATCCATTCTGTTTCATTTCCAAATGCAAAAAAGTAGAAGAAATGAGAAAAAATGGAAAACAGCAGAGGCCTGATTATATTTCCTCACTATCAGGAACAGCCGGCCAATACCAAGAAAATATGTACCTTCCCGAACTGTTTCCTCGCAGCTCCATCATCCAAACTCAAACCAACAATCGTCTTATCCCCCGGTCTCCAATTCGCTGGAGTCACGACCCCGTACTCTTCATTTCTCTGAAGTGCATCCACCGTCCTCAAAATCTCGTCAAAATTCCTGCCCACACACGCCGGGTAAGTCATCGTCAATGCAATTTCCCTATTCGGCTTCAAAATGAAAACCGATCGCACCGTCAATGGCATGCCGTCGTCATCCTTCAATTTTGGATCTAATACTCCCAGATCAACGGCGTGGACTCGAGATGGATCACAGAAGAGTGGAAACGTAATTTTATGTCCAGTGGCTACTTCAATGTCTTCGATCCATTCTTGATGCCGTTGAGAGTCGTCGCACGAAAAGCCACATAGTTTGACATTGCGAGCTTCGAATTCTGGAACAAGGGATTGAGCAGCGCCAAGCTCGGTTGTGCAGACGGGTGTGAAGTCGGCGGGGTGCATGAAGATTATGCCCCACGATGAGCCAAAGTGATCGTAGAGATNTGAAGTCGGCGGGGTGCATGAAGATTATCCCCCACGATGAGCCAAAGTGATCGTAGAGATTGAAGTTGTTTGTGTGTTGGGTTTCGCCCCGGAGGTTGGGGAACTGCCACGTTGTTTGCAATCGATTGTCAAATAAACACGCGATGAGCATCCAAACGGAGGTACAATACACATGAATTAAAGCACAAGGACACTCGGCACTCACAATATCTCCAATGGTGTGGCCCGTATTTCTGCCAATGTGGGGGAGAGTCATTGTCAGATAATGTGTTGTCTTTCTTCGTGTTGGCCGGTTTTGTTTTATTCAGAACTCAGAACTTCTTTGATCCACGCCACAAAAGGAAGTATTGCATGCAAGTCAAAAATAATCCAATGCATCCACAACGAAAGCAACAATGCTCTCTGGGTCCTGCCGGATCATAAATGTTGTATTGGACCAGATTGAAATGTTTCCAAGACTTTCACACGGTCTGAGAAAAAATGCTTAATGTGATGGTGTGATTGAGCGAAAAGAGAATTCATGTCTCATGTCCAGTGCGTGGACCTGGAGTCAGATAGAGCTGGAGGCAGGAGATTAACTTACTTCTGAGCTCTGTCCGGTTGGGCTCCTTGTAAGTTAGGTTAGAGAGTAAGAAAATGGGAAATGGCGTTGAGAAGGACGGGAGGCGGGACAAAGGGCAAAAAATGAGAAACAATTAAAGTGTCGCCATCGCATGACAAGTCTGTGTGGAATCGCGGAAAATAATCCCATGACACACCTTAATGGGATCCCATGACATTCCCATGCCTTCCGGGCCCTCCCGTGATCCTCTGCTGCAATCGCATGCAATTCAATGCTGTATGCTGTGGCTGCGATTGCGTGAAGCGTGAAGCGAGGTGTCAACTCAAGAGCTAAGTGACCATTGTGCACTGTATGCTAGGTACTGTATGATGTGGTTCACGGATCACGGATGGTTGTGCAGTTTCTCACAAAGTTCTCTCAACAATTCTCATTCTTTGATAGAATGGATTGAATCGCTAAAAAAAAATATTAGGAGACCTCAGGGGGAGGGCTGACACAGGCCTGTCCGTGAAACTGATACTATTTTATCTTTAAAATCTGTCACGGCGGTGGCACTTAGTG